>JACBYL010001101.1:0-16068 GCA_015266385.1 Trichoderma oligosporum | reverse complement strand
ATCCGTGGACAGGCCCGTGCCAGCATCAAAGAAAAGCCACGAGCCTGGCAGCACGCCACGTCACATGGAAATCTCATGTCATCGGGTGACTTCGGAGCTGCCGCCAAGGTTGACAGGCGTGGCCCTGAGACATTCCAACGGTGAAGATTCGAGCGAGCGTGCAGGAGCTTTTTGTGGCTGCTGAGAAATATCGATACGATGGGTACCTGAGTTAAACGTAGTGGTTCATTCAAATGAAAGATATCTAATGACATCTGATATCAGCAGATTTTGACAATTCTCGTAGGCTAGGCAATGGTGAGTCTAAAATTCGATATTATTATTATCTACTTTGTTCCCCTGTACTGTATACTTCGCAATACTCGTGATTCTGTAACAGTGCTTTGGAATTATGTCGTGAGAATGCGGATACGGATACGTTCTTCGTTACGAAAACCCGAATAAGGTGAGAGCGACTATAGGGTAGCTTCACACCCGTGCTAGCGGACGTACATACTTGTGAAGTTGAAGAATTAGCCCTGTGATAGTAGTGTGAGTGGTGCTTCAATTTTTTTTCCAATGAGCCCATGAATAAAATGATTCGTTGAAAATATGTCTTAAGTGATTGAATTAATGGTTGGTACAATTATATTATGGACGGAATGATTTGGGTTTTCAAATATGGAAGCTTGGAATACGTAGCATGTATATCGAAACACTAAATTGATTCAGAATGCACACTACCCCTTGCTTTGATGATGGATTGGATAGATAAAGTTAAATATTTGTTACTTATTTCTATAAGAGAATGAGAAGAGGGTGATTATAGCTAAGATTGTTATATATAGTCGTAGGTAATTGGTGATGAATATTGTTTGAATACTCCGGTCAAATAAGTACATCGAATCGCCTCAGTAGTAGGGCATAAATGAAAGTCCCGTACTAACAAAATAGGGAAAGTAGCCTTCCACCCCCACAGCCCCTCTACCCGTGACGCAGCATCATCACCAACCAGCGCCTGAGCTTCCACGCCCACCTTCAAAGCTACACTACAGCTTCTCTCTCTTACGACGCCCAATCAACCACATCTTCTGTCATTACCTCTCTCGGGAGTAGCTAAAAAAGAGGCACAAACAAACGCACATACATTCGAGGATATACAGCCATGTCAATTATCCAGCAACACACCTCCGCATCCCTCAGCGATGCTTGGCGCACCATCAACATCGATGCTCTGACCGAGGACTCGAGCCTCAACTTTGATACTTCGACGCTGCATCCGCCGCAGCCAGAGATTAGCGAGGCAGATGTACGACAGCTCTCGACACAGGTGCGACAGTTGTTGAGAGGGGGGGATGCGGAGGGTGCCTTGAAGGGATGTTTGGAAACCCCAGTATATAATGGGACTGATGCTGCAAAGGTGCCTTTTTCTCTCATACAATCCTTTTGAATTGAACGTTCAAGATACACACACGCATACACGCTGGTCGGGCCGGATGCTGATGTGAATTTCGATTTGTATAGGAGGCGCATTTGCAGACAATCATTGAAGTATTGCAGTCGATCAAAGCGAGTGACATGACGCCGCTGTTGAGGGGCATTTATGCTGCTCCTGGCGGAAGTGAGCTTTTGGATGTGCTCATGAAATATATGTGAGTTAACCTAATGTATACAAAATGCCATGACGAATTGCCCTCAACCCCCTTCCACCTGAAGGAGAAGCATCAGACTGATAGGTATAACCCGCTTGCAGTTACAAGGGAATGGCAAGCGGCCAACCTGCACCCGCCACCGCCTTCAAGTCCCCCGCGAAGATGACTCCCCAGTCTACGGGATTCAGCCAGATCGGCTCACGTCCTGGAGTGCCGAATGAATCTGCCTCGGCTGCGATGAGCGTTCTGTTGAGTTGGCATGAGAAGTTGGTGGAGGTTGCTGGGCTGGGGAGCATTGGTCGGACGATGACGGACTGCCGAAGGGTATAATAACCGCATTTGGATTGATAAATAAAACAAGGAGTAAACAAAACTGCGAGATGATGTATAGAGAGGTGTTTTTATTTTATTTTATTTTATTTTTAACTCCCAAATGGAATAATGGCTTCGATGATTACATGGTATTATATGACCATTCATTGGCCCGTTGATCTTTTTATTTTTATTTTTTATTTTTTATTTAAAAAACAAGAAAATTTCACAATCCATACACATGGTATATATCAACTCTTTAACTACCTATTTCTTTTCTAGAATATCTTTCAAGTTTGTTTGGCCACTTCCTCTGGCTAGGGGTTGCGGCTGATTCTCCCCTTCACGCCAGCCAATCATGTATATAATTCGAAATGTCGCGGGAATCGATCCGTCTGGGTTACCATGTAAAGCCCGATAAATGGCCTCATTGGCAAGCAGAACGTCTCTCCGAATTGGTCCCATCTCTCGGTTCACGATGGCGTTGCTCTCACCCATAGCCTGAAGATCCTGCATCAGGGCAAACGTATCGGGGTAGTCGACAATAATGTCGTCGACGTCCACCGTTAGCATTTTGAAGCCTGCCTTCTGAAGCAAACCGCCCACGTCCCGGACATCAGCCAGCGGCGAGACATGGGGAGACATGCCACCCCTTCGTTCCTGCTCTGCTAGCTGTAGGGACGTCCGCAGTTCAAACAGAGTATCGCCTCCAAGCATTGCGCCGATAAAGGGACAATCAGGCTTGAGGACATTGTTAATTTGGGATAGGACTCCGGGCAGGTCGTTAATCCAGTGTAAACTTAAGGAGCTTAACACTAGGTCAAACGACTCAGGCTCAAAGGGAATGCTTTCTTCATCGTCTACAACATGGCGTGTAATTGTGAGTTTCTTGTTGAAGTCTTGGTTGGCATCTCGGTAGAGTCTATTCTCGGAGGAATCGGTGGAGATGAGCTCGCCGATGCGGGTTGATAGTGGCGATGATTCGGGTGTGTTTGGGTCTGGATCGGGATTATCGCGCGTCAAGGCTTTTGCGACATTGCAAGAATTGGCTCCGAGGTCGAGAGCTTTGGAGAAGTGTCGATTGATATCCTATCATTAACCAATAAATATATGTCGCCGATGCGGGTTGATAGTGGCGATGATTCGGGTGTGTTTGGGTCTGGATCGGGATTATCGCGCGTCAAGGCTTTTGCGACATTGCAAGAATTGGCTCCGAGGTCGAGAGCTTTGGAGAAGTGTCGATTGATATCCTATCATTAACCAATAAATATATGTATACATATATATATATATATATATATGTGTGTGTGTGTGTGTGTGTGTGTTTGTGTGTGTGTGTCTTTTGAGTTATCCATCTAAGTCGCATCGCATCGTGTACGTACAAGTAGTCTTTCTGTAAGCCGTATCGCAACCTCATCCTTTAGATAGTCCGCCTGACGACTCTCTTCAGGATTGGAGGCCGCGCGCTCCTTCTGGAGCCATTTTATCCGTCGATTAAAGACTTGGAATCTAGGTGCTCCGGAAGCAACAGCATAGGAACGATGAGGGGCATGGCCGGTGATGAATATATTGCTACTGCTGCTGAGCGGGACCAGCCTCGTAAGGCTTCTTCTTCCCCAGCTCATGAATGAGGGCGAACGCGCACAAGTGGACATAGCATGCTCATTTGCAGAGCAGTGTTTATAGATTGGCCATGCACGATTGATATTGGGATTTGCTTCGAGTTGGGTTGTTGGTAGAAGAGGATGTAATTCATGACGTTATAGTAGATCCTTTGGCGTTTTAGTGTCTGCCAGGCATTATCGTTAATTTTTTTTTTAGAAGCTGCAGGCGCACGGGCCAACAAACTATAGGGCGCTCCCTTGGGGACTTTTAGTGATTACTGGCCGTTATAGAAGATAACCAGACGTGCCTGTCCTGATTAGGCGCTGCTCCACGCGAGGAACCAAATCAAATCGCTCTTTTGAAATCACGGCTTTGACCTCTCCCGAGCCGCCCGCGGACGCGACAACTTATTCATCACACAAACTCGTGTCCCAACGGTGGCTACTCTCTGTACATTACATCGTCTTCTGAGAAACCTGCCTGCGGTATTTTCGATTTTGATTGCTGGAGTTATTTTTTCCCTGAGAACTTTTTTCTTTATTTCCCCTTTCGCTTGAACTGTTGTCCCGCAGTGACCGGGGAAAGGTCCTATTAGCTGTTAAGAGTGAGACGCTTCGGCCGATTACATATCCTAATACCTAAACCGCCTCGCGACGCCATCGATGCTCGCTGCGTAAGCCCGACCGGCCGAACCTGCTTGACTATGCGATTCCCCCGATAGGAGATTGGTGTCTGGCATCGCCTACCACAAATATTCAATTATCGCGACAGCTGCTTCGTCATCTGTCCTGAAGTCCATCGTCTGAAAAGAAAACTACATCCCTAAGAAGCAAAAAAAAGGGGGTGCGCCGGGCTAGAGTGCCAAAGAGTGCCAAAGAGTGCCAAAGAGTGCCAAAGAGAGCCAAGAGCAAAGATGTCATCCTCTGCATCCGGCTGGATTGGCCGCTCCAGCAGCAACAATTCTAATATGCGAGGGCTGGTGCAATTTATTGCTGATTTGCGAAATGCGCGTGCTCGCGAGTTGGAAGAGAAGCGAATTAATAAAGAGCTAGCCAATATCAGACAAAAGTTCAAGGACGGTAACCTAAGCGGCTACCATAAGAAGAAATATGTCTGCAAACTTCTTTACATCTACATACTGGGATGGAATGTCGATTTCGGGCACCTCGAGGCTGTGAATCTAATTTCCGCAATCAAATATTCTGAGAAGCAGATTGGGTACCTGGCAATGACTCTGTTCCTCCATGAGAAGCACGAGCTGCTCCATCTCGTGGTCAATAGCATCCGAAAGGATCTTCTCGATCATAACGAACTTTTCAACTGTCTCGCCCTGCATGCTATCGCCAATGTTGGAAGTCGCGAAATGGGAGAGGCTCTCAGCGGAGAGGTGCACCGACTGCTGATCTCGCCGTACGTTTTGGACTCTCATTTTTAATGAAATTGTTATTGACAGCTTTAAAAAAAAAACCCACCGAAAAAACTGACTTTTGATGCACTAGGACCTCCAAGTCTTTCGTTAAGAAGAAGGCCGCTTTGACCTTGCTACGATTATACCGAAAACACCCTGATATCGTTCAACCCCAATGGGCCGAAAGAATTATTCACCTAATGGATGACGACGATCTCGGTGTTGCGCTATCTATCACATCTCTAGTCATGACATTGGCTCAAGATGACCTGGAACAGTACAAGGGCGCTTATACCAAGGCTGCTGCTAGACTTAAGCGCATCCTGATTGACGGAGAGTATACCACAGATTATCTGTATTACAGAGTTCCTTGTCCATGGCTTCAAGTCAAACTCTTGAGGCTGCTGCAGTATTTCCCTCCTTCAGGTACGTTAGGTCGCCTTGCTACTTGACTTAAAGCTATGAAAAACTTTACTTTTTGCTGACTCTAAATTGTAGAGGACACGCATGTGCGCGAACTTATTCGAGAGTCTCTGCAAAAGATTCTTAACTTAGCCCTGGAGTCGAGCAAGAACGTGCAGCAAAATAATGCTCAAAACGCTGTGCTCTTTGAGGCTATTAATCTAATCATCCATCTGGATACTGAGCAAGACCTGATGAAGCAGATTTCATCCCGCCTGGGGCGATTCATTCAGAGCAGAGAAACTAATGTTCGGTATTTGGGGCTCGAGGCCATGACGCATCTTGCGGCGAGATCTGAAAATCTCATCTCGATTAAGCAACATCAAGAAATCATTCTTAGCTCTCTCAAAGACCGTGATATCAGTGTCCGCAGAAAGGGCCTCGATCTTCTCTATAGCATGTGCGACTCCACAAATGCCCAGATTGTCGTTGGTGAACTTTTACAATTCCTCCAGAATGCAGACTTTGCCATTCGTGAGGAGATGGTCCTTAAGATTGCCATTCTTACAGAGAAGTATGCCACTGACGTCCAGTGGTATGTCGACATATCCTTACGGCTGATCGCAATGGCCGGAGATCATGTCAGTGACGAAGTATGGCAACGAGTTATTCAGATCGTAACGAACAACGAAGAGCTTCAAGTCTATGCTTCCCAGACTGCTCTTCAACATGTGAGGTCGGACCACTGCCATGAGACGTTGGTCAAGATTGGTGCGTATATTCTCGGAGAGTTTGGTCATCTTATCGCAGATCAGCAGCGGTGCAGCCCCATCGAGCAGTTCATGGCCTTGCAGAAAAAGCTTTCTGGCTGCTCCTCTAGCACACGAGCAATGATTCTTTCCTGCTTCATCAAATTTGTCAACTTGTTTCCAGAAATCAAGCCTCAGCTAGTCCATGTTTTTGAGGTTTACAGCCACACACTGGATTCCGAATTGCAGCAGAGAGCCTGCGAGTATCTGACCCTGGCAACGCTGCCAACGGATGATCTTCTTCGGACAATGTGTGATGAGATGCCACCCTTCCCGGAGCGAGAATCAGCCTTGCTGTCTCGCCTGCATCAGAAACATGCCAACACCAGTGATCGGCGGACGTGGGTCGTTGGCGGCAAGTCTGCTAATACTGAGGCGGAACTCAATATGGCTAAACCGACGGGCCTTAAAAGGACATTTAGTTCAAACACTCCGCTTAACGGAAACAAGGCCAACGGCGGCGTCAACGGAAATCATTCGATTAATGGTGCCTTTGACCTTGCAGGGTTGGACATGAGCTCACCAGGCGAGCAAAAGCCACTCAAAGTACCAAATCTTGCCAGCGCTGCACATTTGTCTCCTGGATGGGAGAGAGGCTTCAATAGGCTTTTATTAAAGGCCGAGGGAGTCTTGTACGAGGATGGTCAGATCCAGATTGGTATTCGTTCAGAATATCGTGGACAGATGGCCTGCATTATAGCATATTTCAGAAACAAAAACCCGGGAACTATAACTTCTTTCACCACCATCTTGGATCTGGATGAGAGTGAAAAGGGTAAGCTCTCTTGGGATGTGAAAGGGCTTCCGGAAAGCATGCTTGGCCAGGGATCACAGTCGCAGCAAGTCATCATGTTTGAAGCAAAGAAAGTCTTTGAAAAGAGTCCAACAATTCGAGTCAGCTATTTGGCTGGTGCATTGCAGGCACTTACACTGAAACTTCCCGTAACTATCCACAAGTTTATGGATCCTGCAGAACTTTCTGCAGAGGATTTCTTCAAGCGGTGGAAGCAGATTGGTGGCGGGCCGCGAGAGGCGCAAGGAATTTTTGGCCTCTCTGGCAGTAAGAACAACGCTAGGGAGCTCACCGAAAGATTTGTGGCTTCGACAGTCGAAGGCTTCAGATGGCGTCTCCTTGACATGGTTGATCCCAACCCTAAGAACATTGTCGGTGCCAGCGTGCTTCATACCTCAGAAGGCGGGAAACTTGGCTGCCTCATGCGACTGGAACCCAATTATAGTACTCAAGTAAGTTTACTTTGTCTTCTTCTTCCTTTCTTCCCTCCCATACGACATGATGCTCTGCAAAACAAAAGTATTTGCTACTTCAGAACCTACGGGTCATGAGACAATTTTTAATCACCTTTGCCCTGATCGTCAAATAATATCGTGCTCCTTTTTAATGGTGGAATTGGTGTAATATGAGTGGTCAGCTAATATTGCAATCAATTGTAGATGATTCGGTTAACGATTCGAGCTACCGATGAGTCGGTGCCTCCGGTTCTTCTTAAGCTCATGCAAGAACGGCTCTCTGCCGGAATCTCAACGCTTCCTGAGAGACACGAAGCCCCAACACGACAAGAAATAGCTGACGCTTTTGGAAGCGTAATGGTTAACTAATTATTTTTCTTTCTTCTTTTTCTTTTCCGAACCAACCTTGTTTTGGAATATGTGACGAGAACTACAAACTACGTGGAAATATCTTGGCACGCATGGAAGCATATTGGCGTTTTGGGAGAGAAGCATGATGGATGAAAGCAAAAATGCCTGGATGGGTTCTTGACTCAATGATGGGCGAGACTGATGGCATTTTTTTTTTCTCCCTGTATGTAGTTTGTCCCATGAAAAGCGGCTTTCCTTTATCAAACAAAGTTGTAGCATATAATGACAGCCACGAAGGGGACGAGTAGGAGGATCTTGTTGTTGATACCACTTTTTTTTTTCTTACTTCATTTTGAAACTATGCTTATTGTGTCATTGTGATTCCGCTATAGTGTAACATAAATACCTCTCTGTTTGGGTGTTTCTCTATATGGCTGATACCCCATCACTTACGTTTTATATTTTATTTTGTTGTGGCATAAACATTTCTACTCTTTTATCTTTGCATCCGACCTTGCCGGCCTCTGTCCAAAAATGGTGCTACCAACCCTCACTTCGCTACTCCCCTGACCAATCGCCCCTTCAAAATCTTCGCTCATACCCATACTCAACTCCAAGCTCTCGGGCTCCAGCCCAAGCTCCTTGGCTACCAAATCTCTTTGCGCCCTCAGAGCCTCAAAGTCCTCGTTTTCGTTTTCCGGAGTGGTGGCCTTGCTGCGGGCGATGGCACCGATGGTCATGAGACCGAGGAGGTTGAGGCCGGGGCAAGATTTGACGATTTCGCGGCAGAGAGAGATGGTCTCAGGGCCGGGGATACAGCCAGACTTGGCTTCCTCGCCGGAGGTATTCACTTGGACGTGGATATTGAGTTTGGAGAGGGAAGGGTTGGAGATGCGGGATGAGTTGAGGAATTGGGCTTTTTTGAGGGAATCTACGCTAGAAACGCAGAATAAGTTTGGAATTTTGGCGAGGTTTTTGCAGTGGCCTGGAATAGATGGAATGTCCCTCGGAGGGGGTTCCGGTTAGCAAGATATGAATTTTCATTTATTTAATTAATGAAGGTAATATGATTAGATAAATGAAAAGAGGGAGGAGGGAACAAGACAAACCAGACTGGAGACCGCCGATAAAATGCCACTGGATGGTCCGAGGAAGAAGTTCAGCCTTTTGACTCAATTCTTGAGCATAGTTTTCACCAAAGTGGTTATGAGACGAAGGAGCCTGGTGAAGAGCTAGGATATCGTTCGCTGGTTTTAACTTTGAGACGGCAACAAGACGGACCTGATAAGGGTTAGGCTGCTACTGAGCGTGTATATAAAAATGAAATATACGGAATACTATGTGTAGACGATTATGGTGATGGTGATGATAAATCATTGGCTTACATTTTGGCCTTGAGCGGCTGCTGCGACTGCGATACGTTCTTTGACGGAGTTGAGTTGAGAAATGAGAGCTTGAGCTCTTGTGGGGTCGATGCGCATATCTTCGGCAGCGTTTTCACTCATTTCCTTATGTTTTAAGAGAAAAACAAAAACCCAAAGTGAATTTTTTTTATTGAAGGGGGAGCGCTGATATAAGATGTGATGGGATTTATATGGAGAGTGAAAGAGGGAAGAGAGGTTGAGAAGTGTGACTGAGATCGGCTTATCATCGGCTGTGATTTTGACATTCCTTCAAGCTCCTTCAGCAACTTGCCACTTAGACCTTTGGTATTTTGTCTTGTGAATCTCTTTAACTTACCAGCTTCATATTTCAATTGCAATAATAATCAAGTACACCATTTTTTCCTCCCTCTTAATATTAGATACAACAAAAGTTGACTACGAAAAGATGGCAACAGTCGGGAAGCAAAGCACTATCCCGTCACAAGATGACAGCTCACAGCTATCTAAAAAACAGGCATTTCAGCCCAAATCAACATACACTTCAGATGAATTCCTGCAAGACTTTTTAAACCCTTCTTTCGACCCAATCTCATACCTAAATGCCACTTTGCCGCCTTTGGCGCAAAAATCAGCAGTGATCCAGAACCCAAAAGCCGTGTCGCTCGCTGAGCTCGCCACCCAAGCTCAGACGATGGTGTCTCAGCTGGATGCCCACACAACGAGGCTATCTGACACGCTGACGCAGCTCACGGATGATATTCTTCGAAGTGGGAGTAGGATGGCGTATGAGGTGGAGATGCTAAGAGGCGAGGCGTTAAGTTTGGAGGAGCTGTTGTTTGAGAAGCTGGCGGATCAGATTAAGATGTTTGTTCCGGGGGGGTTGACAAAGGAGGGAGACGTTAAGGTTGAGGATGAAGAGGAGGTGGAGAAGAAGAAGAAGAAGAAAAATCCTATGGAAGAGAAGAGCAGAGGGGAATCAGAAGCCAAGACAGAGGCAAATGTTGAAGCAGAAGCGAGTACTGAGGTTAAAGTTGGGGGAGATGAGCCTGATTCTATCAAACAACTGCGGACGCTCACTCTTGTACGGGAACGCCTGGATTCCGTCATTAAGGTATTTGGAGATGCTATGGAGTTTACCTTTCCACCATCAGAAGTATCCGTTAGTTCAGGGTTCCTGTCCGTATCTGCGCCGGAGCCGGGGTCGGACTTGCAAAGCTCGGAAGAGAAAGGCCAACAGGTGCTTAAGAAGCTACGAGACGAGATATCAACCCTGCTTGATAACAAAAATGATGCTGTTGCGGGAATTGAGAAGGCTGCCGAGAGAATTGAGCAGCTCAAGGAGCTATCTACAGTGTGGCAAGGCACGGCTGAGGAAAGAGGCAGGATGAAGTTTATTGAGAGTCTGGCGAGGATGGTTGAAGATAAACATCGTGAACTACTGAGGGAGATGGAAGTGAAGAAGAACGAGGCTACTGCAGCGAAGCAGGAAAGGGGAGGAAGCGGCAGTAGTGGTGGTATAACAGTGAGGGATGCTGCAGTGGCAGAGGAGGCGAGAGTATTGCCTGGTGGTTTTGGACTGATTAGCCAGCTGCAGAAGCTGCGTGGTGGGTTATGATTAATTTCTGATGCAAATTTCACACCCGCACACCCACACACATATTTATAAATATTGAATGTCAAGTGATATCTGATAATGATGATGATGATGATGGGATGAAGGGAGAATCCGCCACTGAAGATTGTCTAATATTAAGTTGACGAGTTTATAAGTGAAGGCGAGCTGAGAATTGATAACTACGAAGTGGATAGGACGTATATATTAAAACAAAAAAACACAATGGGACCAAGAATGTCATATTTCGTAATTCGGTCAAATTTAGCTGAACTACTGCTATATCCACAACACAAATATGACATGGCATACCTTATAAGGAATCTGAGAATCATATCACATTTCAAGATACAAAATATGGAGTGCTCTATAGCAGGCCGGTAAAGGCAATGAGATAAAGCCAAGTACTTCCGCATATGGCATAGCGCCCATTAAGCCTGCACCAGCATCGGCGCGGGTTCTCAGTACCGAGCAAAGTATACAGTACTTTTGATTGTATAGGAGAACCACGCAGGTATAAAGTACCTCTTACTCAAATATACAGCTTGCTGTGTTAGCCCGCTTCTTCTGCCGGCTTAGATGGCCAATCACGAGCCGCCAGTAACTGAGTAGCTGCGGGCGGTGAAGCTACCCAAAGTGGTCATGCAGGTGTTTCTAGCACGCTAGAAAGAGAAACTGGAGCTGAGAGAGAAGGTCACGCAGGGCAGAATGACGGAGTGTCTGGGAAATAGAAGACAGACAGAGAGAGAGAGAGAGAGAGAGATGAACATTTAAATTCGCGCAGACAGGCAGATAAGGGATTTGTATAGAAGAAAAGAATTTATTGTTATTATTATTTCTTCAGCTTTAAATCACCGTCTAACTCCTTAAGTCCCGTGGGAACAGGAAAGCTTCTGAGTTTTTTTTATTCTAAGTTCAGTTGAATCTCAGGCGGCTCTGACCTAGAACTAAAAAAAAAGGCGGCAGAAACCGACTGAGTCGCCCACACCACTAATACACCACCCCCCGACTTAGACGCAATTCCCTGCCAGCCAGCCCTTTGCTCCGAAACCTCCAAACAATACGACAAGTAAACTGCATACGCAAAAGCTCGCTCGCTTACTTTCTTCGAACTGGACTGTCCATTTCTCCTCTCAGCTATATTCACCTGAGCTGTTTTACTTGTTTACATAACCGATTCTTTGAAGAAGAAAAAAAAGACCAGAAAAAAGATCAAATATCCGCTGGAAAGGGAAGAGAGATAGAGAAAAAAAGAGCAGCTGACATTGTTTGTTCCTGTTCTTGTTCTTTATCCCTCCTCTCCCGGCTTCTCCTTTACTTTTCTCACCCATTGTTTCTCTGCTCTCCAATGTCCGCAATGGAGGCGAGCGAAGGAGTCGCCGCCGCTGTGGGCGTCAAACTTGACCGTCGCTCACCTGCCGCGACATCCCAATCTAAGCGTGACCGCAAGCGACAGGCCCTCATTGAGCGGCTATCTGTTATGAACGATAAACTCCAGCGCGACCGAGACCTTACTTATCGCGACCAGCTCCAGAAAATTCAATATGAAGTCGGCCTTGTCCAGCGCTTCGACCCCTACGATTCCAACGCTCTCGAAAAGGCTGCCGAGCTACTCCAAGAACACAGACAGGCACAGGGACCACCAGTCCATGCTGATGGCGCCCGGAGCCTTATAGATATGGCGGGAATTCGGTTCCCGGACTTCATTGACGAGGTGGAGGACTTGATTGAGATTCGCGATTTCCAGCTTGTCCAGTCCAAGGTGAGAAAAGAAGAGAGAAACACATAGACAAATACACATATACAAACACATATACACACAACACAGAAAGCACCCTTGCCCTCAACCGTCATTAACCCTTTCGGCCTCCCCCCTCCCCCAATGATGGCGTCACTTATACATTAGCTAACATGTGCCCTTTCTTTTCTTTTTTTCTGGGTCGACAGAACGAATATGAACGAAAAATTCAAGAATACAAGAATACGCACGCGTACAAGGTTGAAACGGCCAAGCGTGAGCATCGAGCTCTGACGGAGACACTCCGCGACCGGCTCATCAACAGCCTAACACAAAAGAAAAACCGATTGAACAGAGAAAAAGAAGTTTTGGAGATTAACGACTCTAATGCCCTACTGCTTAATCCCAACCAATTCAGTCTAACCAACCCCGCTAGCCCCGGCGGCGCCCATGGCAAGCGTGCAACCCGGCTGCGCAAGGATGCCGAGGATCTCCAAGTCTTCTCCGATGGCAAGAAACGAAAGCGTAATCAGGGCGAAGATGATGGATCGCCAGTGCCTTCGCGACGAGCTCTCGACCCTAACAGTACGACACCCCTGTGGCAGTCAGAAAAGGCCCGCGCTGCTGCCAAGCAGAATGGCCCTGTCTACAGCATCGACAAGCTCTTTACTGACAAGGAGCTGTCCCTTCACTACAACACAGCTGCCCTGGCTGCCCACCAGTACGTGCTTCGCAATCGTGTAAACGGCAGTGCTTCATCTCCTGATGACAGCGACTCCGGCAACGGCGAAAGCAACGACAATGATAAAGATGACGCAGAGTCGCAGCCGTCTGCTGCCCCCATGATGGAACGACAGGTCTCGCATGCAACTCGCAGCACTAGGGGTGGAGCGAATCAGAACTTTTTAGATGACAAGATTCTGGGTATCGAGGGCATCGCTAACTTTGAGCTCCCGGCCAACCTGGATTTGATCCATTCTCAAGAGCCTCCCAAGATGCCACCTCCGGTGCCCCAACAGTATCTAAAGCCCTACCCAAGAACCGCAGACCAGAATTTTCCCGTGCCTCTATCACAAGATGATATTGCTTCAGATCTTTCAGTCATGGGTTTTTTCAAGCAGTACGACCAGAGTCACAAGCCAGGAGCCCATCTTGACGCGCCTAGCGGCCTGCGCAGGATCCTCGAAGTTGTGGCGGTCCCGTATAACCATAGCCGATACGTTGCCTTCACCAGCGCCACTCGCGATGACCCGGAGAACCTTCGTGATGCTCTCGGCATTCCTTCGAGCAATATTCGCGACCAGACCAGCCCGAGCCATCAGGGGCTCTCCTTAGCTGCGCTTTCTTCAGCAGCTGCATTGCCGATGAGCCGGCAGAGTAGTCAGGGCGGCGTAGCCATGAGTCGCCAGGGAACCAGTGGTAGTGGCCGCGGGAAAGGTCGCCGAGGCTAATAACTACCAAGCCTATTAATTAAGTTGAACAATTGCACATTGTCTTTTTTAGCAAGAGCCTGAAAAAGGCCCAAAAAAAAAAAGGCTATGAAAGGAAAGGAACAAGTACAAGGAATATGTGCATTTCACGGCATGGCGAAGCGACGGCTGGCGTCACGGGTTTTTTTTTAATCCCCTTCTTCCTCCAGCTATACTGTTGTAAAGAAGGGGAGGGGCCTCTCTCTCTCTCTCTCTCTCTTTTTTTTTTTTCCCTTGTTCTCTCTCTCTTTGGCTGGCTTTTTCTTTCGTTGTCTTAAACCATTTCTCCCTTTTTGTTTGTATGCAAATTTGAATGTTTATATTTTTCTTTTTGCTCCTGCCTTTCTACTTTCTTTTCTAAGTTCTTTTCTACTTTCTTTTCTGAGTTCTTTTCTAAGTTCTTTTCTAAGTTCTTTTCTTTTCTTCTTCTTTCTTTAACTTGGTTTGCGGCTCGTCATTCTCCTAGCCGCTTTATGGTACCAAAGAGAGATGGAGTCTGAAAATTCATTTTGAGATTCGTTACATACACGACGGCTGTTTCTTTTCTTTTCTTTTCCTTTCTTTTCCTTTTCCTCTAGGAGCAAGAGCAAGTCGATCCAATAGTGTATGACTGTTGTTATACAGTGATGCCTGGGTTAGATGTGGACTGGATTGGGAACAGATAGGATGTGGTTGGATGGTTGGGGAAACGGCATGCCATTGCTCTAGAACAAAAAGGGAGAGAGGCAAGACGTGATAGAAAAGCAAACAGAGCAGGGCTATTTTGCTCGATATTCACTTGCGCAGCTTGCTGAATCACTACTGGTTTATGTAGGGCGAGCTTATAAGTAGCGAGTTGTAGATGAAGAACGGAAGACATAAAAGAATACTGATTCGTTTGTTATTACATTTATCTCATCTCTCTAACGCTAAAATATCCAAGAAAAGAAAAAGATGACACCATCTAGTACCATTTAACAATCTGCTATTATACTCTAAATCAAAACAAGCTCCTGTTCATGTAGTCGTTTTTTATTTTCCAATTCGAACCCAAATTTTTTTTTTTAGTTACCGAAAACCAGGGCGCGGACTTCAATGCTCTCTCGTCCTTCAGCATCTACCCTGGTCCTCGGGTCAGTAAAGGCACTGTGAGGCACCCTTCCACCAATCTTTGAACCAGGCTTCAAGGACTCGCTATCGAAACACTCAATCAAAAGGCGCTCATCGCCAGTCATGCCACTGACGTAATACCATTGGTGCTCAGGGTTGTAGTTGACGGCGGCCGTCTCGCCAATGTAGCCGTCAGAGTACCGGTGAGCCATGGGAATGATATCCTTGTCCTCCAGCGTGGAGGAGGAGGCAAAAGCAAGAGGATTCGACTCAATGGGGTTTTTGTTCAGGGGACGCCAGACATTGACGATGCGGTAGCGTCTCTTGAGGAGGGCGTCTGCCTCATCGGGAAAATAACGTCTCACACGCTTCTCGACTGATGGGGCAGTTTGATCAATATGCACGCGCAGAACAGGGGCGCGGTGAGCATCAGGAGTAGAGCGGCGGATGGTGTGGTCAAACAAGTAGATTCTGTCGGCGCCGGGAATGTTGTCCAGCAGTAGCTTTTCTACTTCGGGGTAATAGTGCTTCTTGATAGAAGCGTCGTCAACGAAGTCCTTTTCGGCTGAAGGAGGAACACCCTGGACGATTTCGAATGCGTCGCGGTCCAGTGTGAACTCAGCCTCGCGACCACGGACATCATGGATCACAACGTCATGGAAATCATCGGTGTAGTTGCGACGGGGTAAATCCTTGGGGTGGTCATCACCCACGAGGTTGTAGGGCTTAGAGCCGTCAGCGGGGGGAGTATAGAAGCTGAGTGTTGCGGTTACGTCGCCGCGGGGGATGGTAGAGGTGACGGCCATTATTACTGCTGTTTCTTTATTGGGTATACGAAATAAAAAGGTGAAGGATTATTTTTGGTGTTTGTAAAGAACAAAGATTGTTTTAATTTGAATTACTTGGTGTTGCTAGAGTTGAAGATGAGATGAGGTGGATATTCGATGTGATTGATTGAGATAATCTTTTAGATATAGATATAGATATAGATATAGATATAGATATAGAT
>JACBYL010001100.1:0-19416 GCA_015266385.1 Trichoderma oligosporum | reverse complement strand
GTGTGTGTGTGTGTGTGTGTGTGTGTGTGTGTGTGTGTGTCAAGAGTATACTTACTGGTATGTAGTACGCATTCATTTCACTTATCTTGTCTCCTCCTTCTTTTTCTGCTTCTAGCCATCTCTCAGGCCGAAAGACAGCAGCATCGCTACCGAAAACGTCTGTGTTATAATGTGCAGTCCATGTATTAAGACCAATAGTGGTCCCTTCTGGGAAGAATTGTCCATTCAGTTCTAGTCCGCCTTCAATAACTGTTCTCCAAAGGGGAAGTCCGGTGGCAGGATGCAGGCGAAGCGCCTCTTTCATAACTGCTTGCCAATACGGCATTTCTAGGCTGTCTTTGAAGCTCAAGTGCCTGTTAATGAAGCCACCATTGGCATCAGCTTGATCGATTTCATCCCTGAGTTTCTTAAGTACGTTTGGATACTTGAGAAGATTATATAGAATAGCTGAAAGGCTGATAGCCGTTGTATCAGAGCCAGCCACAATATTGGACAAGCTCATCATTTGTAAGTGATAATCAGTGACTTTGTTTGGGGCGTCTTTGCTCTTGGCCATGAGTTTTTCAAGAAAATCCTCAGGTTTTCCATCGTCGTGTCCTATTAGCTTCTCATCTTTCATTTCGTTCTCAGCCTTCCTCTGTCGGATTCTGTCCGATGCACATTGTGAAAGGTATGTGCGTGCCGCAGCTCCGCCTATGCCAAAAAAATTGAGTAAGGCGAATAGGTAAGGATGGAGAGATGGAAATATGCCGACAAGAGTGGCATAGGTTAAGAACTTAGAAAGAGCCTCAAGAACACCAAAAACATCCTCTCCACGGTCAAGAAATCCAAAAGGCTTGGAGTAATTAATGTTTCCGATAACGTCAAAAGCATAACATTGGAACCAATGGCCCATATTAATAGGTTGGCGGCTTTTGGCAGAGATGGATAGACGGCTCACTAGGACATCTGCGCACTCGTCTACGTATTTTTCGTAACTGACTAGACTGGACATGCTGTAGAGGCCTTGAAAGATCCTTCTTGTCTGAGCATGCCTTTTAATGTCTTTATCCGGAAACAGGCTCCAATCTTTGGGGCTTGGGTGCTTCCATGTATTATACCAGTCTGACTTTGGCAATTTTGAACCGATTCCGTAAACTGTGTTTACCGCTTCTGGTAAATCAATGCTGAACGTGTTTGGGGCGAGGCGTACAACAGGGCCGTATTTTCGATGAAGCTCAATGTTTTCATGTTCAAAGTGACCCGCGACAACACGTCTAAAATACCAAAGACGAGTGAAACGTGCCCAAAAAGGTCCTGGAAGTTGTCGAGTTGGTGATGTAAAAGTGGTAAAGAGGAAAAAGACGAGGCGGGCAACGATTAAGACGAGGCCCGCGAGGATAGCAAGATTGAAAATCTGCATGTTTTGATTTCTCTTTTGATCTCTTGTTGAGTTCTGATCAGTTTATAAAGTTGCCTTGAACAGAAATCCAAAATAACGTCTTTTCTTTGCCCTTTTAACCTCTGGGCAACCTTCTAATTCCAGACTGCCCAGTGGATACAAATGTCAAGCTACCCCAGATTCTACCCCATACCTCGCGCTCGGCATATAATGCGTCTATATTCCGCGACACCATGAAATCTCCATTCCGCGGTTCCGACAAGACACACTCCGCGGTGACCCAACGCAGATCTTCTTTTTTTGCCGCCATCATTTACCGGGCTCTCAAATAACCAGCCAATCAACGATATAGACCTTTAAATGGTAGTTGCTGTTTTTCTGATCCCACGTCGTGTCACGATGTCAACTATTACATAACGCGGGCTCGGCTTTTAATTATTTGTCTGGACCGACTGGGCTTTTCAAATGAGACACCCAATGGGCGCTGTGAAGCGCTTAATTATATAGCCGCTACTCCGTACTAGGGACCATGAAGGGTTCCTTTACAGAAAGGGGCAGTTACAGTCGAAACGGCTGGATCACATATAGTGGCATCTAGAAGGACGATGAGATACGACTCGAGTTCTCCTATTAAACTACGTAATGTAATGTCTAGTGATTTCGTAGAAATATGTTCCCCAACAGTCGCTATCTCGTAGCAAATTATTGAACCATAAATTCCGAAACGGAATTCTGACCCCTCTACTTCTCTTTTTCTGTACCCGATGTAACGTCGTTATCCTCGTCACCTGAATTATTGCCAGTAGTTACATCACTATCGTTGTGCCACCCGGGTATCAAGTCATTGTCTGCCTCTCCCTCTTCCTCGGGATCCCACCCTTTCAATACTCTCGCTGCTGCAGTACTGCCAACTATTGGCAACTTGTTGATTCCAATCTTCCGAGCTGCCTCTGGTACTATGTCAGGATCCAAGGCTCCTATTTGAAACAAGACACTAGCTTGATCCCAATATACGTGTTCGTGATAAAGCTTGCCTCCCCTTAGAGTAACAATGCTAACAACAATAATTTGGACCCGTTTATTGGTAGCCGGAACACCAGGAAGTATCCAGGGCATCTCTTGTGTATGTTTGAATCGAACGTGCACTTCATCGACTACACGGTCAGCTCCAATGGTACGAGATAATAGGGTCAGCTTCAGCGACTTTGGGTTGCCAAAATATTGAGAATAGAATTCTTCAAGCTCGGCAGCTCCAATACCTCCAGTCAAAGTTGGAATGTAAGTAACATGTGGACTTTTATGTCTCGTGTAGCTGGACAGGGTCGGTTTAAGGTTCTGAGTAAAGAACCTTCCTACAACATAATATGAGTGATATTAGTGATGAGGAAAAGAAAGTGTGTAATCCAAAAGTGGCATTGTAAAGTATCCAAATATAGCCAGAAAAGAGCAATGCCGAGTTTCGCAACATACCTTGGACATTTTCTTCCCAAACATGTTCCAAGTCTACTTTCAGTCCAAATGCTCTCCTCGCTGCACCTAGACTTCGACTCCATGCCAGGTTTGCACAAGTCATATCATACTCATCCAAGTCGTGTTCCGCAAACCCTGGTTGCGCCTGGTAAGTATAGCTTGGATAGGCGAGGCTCAGTAAACCGCCAGTACCAATTCCAGGCTGAATCGTTCTGCGTCTTGTGCGTCGTTTGCCTTGGATACCGATCATCTGTGACTGTTTCGTGACACCGACATCTTCTCCAGCGATCAAATGCACAAGTGTTGTGATACTGCTTGGAAAACGACCTTTTGGGTCTGGAATTGCAGTAGGATAATAGGCAATTAGTAGTCTGAGCTTGTTATCAGGATTATTATCCAAGATATGATAGTGCTCGAGGCAGATTGCCGCTGCATCGCCATAAGCTACCGCATATTATATGTTAATCATTCTCTTTTTCCCAAAGCAAATAAGCGATGATAAATTATCCTTGATGATTGAGCTTACCGACAATACCAAAACTCTCGAAAGCGCTCGTATTATTCCCTCTTAACTCTCGGAGCTTTTGCTGGAATTCAGCCCCACTCCCCATGGGTAGATACTCAACATCAAAACCTTCATCTTGCCACTCAGCAATAGTTACAGTATCAAACTCATCAGTTTCTGCAGTCAAATACAGTTTTGGAGGTTGACGCGGAAAATCGTCTGAGAGAAAATTAGGATCTTTATAGTCTGACATATTCTGAGAGATGATGCGTGCATTCCGCCCCTCTGACTCTGGAACAGCAGCTTTGATTAGATCTGCCACATTGAGAGACATAGCGATGACAGTGGCATACGAAAGTAAAGAATTAAAGCGATTAAAGCAGCAATTATCAATTTATAGTCTCCATAATCCGAGAAGCTGTATCCGGCGACATCTACTTGAAATAAAGCATACGAGGTTGATATGAAAGAAAGGCTGACGCAACTATTCGTAATGTGTATTTCATGACGTCAGAGATATCATGTCTTGTTTTGTTGAGGAAGAATTAATACTCGTACGCGCTTAGTTTGCTGATCATGTCCTATTATGTGTATGCTTTATGAACAGCTGATATGGAGATCTTGCGCTAAATTCTTCCATGCTAAATTACGAAGGCTTCTTAGTTCTCACTCAATAGAATTAGTCAGATGGAAAACTAGATGTTAAATACTTTGATCTCACTATAAATAGATTACTCTCTCAAAGGAGAAGAATGTTTTCTTAATTTGACTTGATCCGTAACAAAATTGAGAGTTACAGCCGTTTATGAGGATTCAAAGGTATTCATTTTCTATTCAGTTTAATGATCTCTAACTCAATAGTGACTGCTTATCATTTTTATGCAGCAATTATTTCTCATACGAGTATAAATCTCTTTTCTCTGTTAGAACTTTCTTCGAAGATCTCCCCATGCATTATTCCATCACAATATGCTTCTCCGAGGTATTGGTATGTATCATTGTCTTGAGTTCGGATACCTGGCCTTCTCAAGATATGTGGTGTTGTCCCGCCATGAAATACAACAACAGAGTCGCCTGCCTCCATTTCCGATGGACCTAATCCTACATAGCCGGTTACTGTTCGATATAACTTTCTATTTGTATTTTTGAGCAAATTTGATGTGAACGTGTTCATATCGATACCGCTCGTGATATTCGGATCGAGCCCTACCCTTTCGATGGCCTCCTTGCCAGGCCGCAGATTGAGTTTGCCATAGCGACGGCGAAGTGTGATACGTTTTGACGCAAGCCATACTCTTGCTGAAGCGATACAAAGACCGGCCATGTCCGTAATAAAGTCTTTAATGGCCTCGCATGAGATTTTCATCATTAACATTGGGTCCAACGCGCATATGCGTAAACTCTCCATCTCGGACATAGGCTGCCAATACCAGGGAGTGATTCCTACTGTTTGATAGATGCGTGTGATGTGATACGAAGCAATAGTCTCATCTGATTTCAAGAGTCGTTCTCCAAGACGAAAGATGCTGCTGTGCAGTGCTTTGAGTCTTTCAAAACCAGCTGCTAAGCCGAGCTTTTGAGTGAAATGTATATAGGAAAGGCTAGAATCACACAAGCGCATATGCATTTCGACTTCTGCGCCGTCATCTAAACCAGGGGTCTTTTGTCTAGCAGCTGTGATGCTGGCTTCTTGCACAAATTCCGTCACCTCATCAAAAAATAATTTTGCCCAGCGGTAGTCGATCAACTCCGTCACTTGTTGCATAGGCTCCGCGCGATGTGATCTTGTGCCTACACGCACAATTTCATCGACGAACAGTCCTTGAATATGAAGCTGGGAAGGCTCTTCCTCGATAAGGTTAGGAACCGCCTCTCTGGGTCCTCCAGCACTGAATATTGGCTCTTTCAAAGCAGAATATCCTATTGGCAACACAAGATTCATGGCCCAGTCTGGCACCCATGACGGCAATCCTGAAGTTTTTTTGGGAAGCTGATTGAACAGTAGAACATCTGCACTCTCTTGTAGAAGCAATTTTGCAACCTTAGAGTACATTTGTATAATTTTCTCATCATAGTCGACTAGAACTCGTTGCTTTAAATTGTCATCGTCAGCTGCTAGTCCTAGCAAGCCAAAGATTCGATCTTGCTCTAGAGTTGCTCCAATCTTTTCTTTGTCATCATTGACATTGTATTTTAGCACAAGGTCATAAAGCCCTTGTCTTATTTTGGTCTGATGAATAGCTTTACGCTCTTGAAAAATTCTGATCAGCCCACTCGTCTTGCTGAAAAGAGCGTTTCGTTGGCGGAGTTGATGCTGAGGGGTGGCATCATTCAATTGCCGCAACCAATAAGTGTTATAAATATTATAAAATAGTGCCCCTGCCCGGAAGCAATCAAAACAGAGGGATTTTCTTCCGCACACGAAGACGACAGATGGAGCTAGACAGGCCTCTTGGATTACCCATAGACGGTTGAACCAGCCTCGATCAAGTACATCGGCGAAGCCATCTAGAGGGAAACGGTCGCCATACCGCCCAAGTATGTCTAATAAATCATCTCGGTCCTCACGCTCCTCCTCGTTTACCTCGAGGGACGGTTCCATTACGGCATCGAAAACCTTCATTAAGTGATCCACTCGAGGCCCCATGACTCTGCTCAGTACACCTTCGTAAGATATATCACGAACAAGATCAAAGTACCGGTTTGATGCTTGCGTTGGCGGGCCTAGCCAAACAATTGTGCGGTCGCACTTGGCATATATATCCTGCATAAGTCCCACTTGGTGGCTCTTCTCGTCGGTGTTCTTTTGATTGATGCTGATCTGGTCGATGAAAAGAAGATTTGTCATGTTGATGGCGACAAGGTGAAGCAAAGCTGTCTCCAATGCCGGGTAAATATATAGTGTGTAGGAGCCTTTGTCTGTTTCCACAATAATTTGCCTATCGGGATCTTTGTAACGTGGTCCCAAATTCCACGTATATGACAGAGCATCATAGTGTAGAGGCACACTTGAGTCAATATCGGCCTCAACCAATCTGATACGTAAGGTGCCAGAGACGCCTGGTATGAAGGATGACTTCGGTGGAAGAAGTTGAACTAAGCGGAATATCCTCTTAGATGGAGAGATGGGAATATAACGGAAATCTTCGAAGTGCTGGAAATTGAAAAGCGACATCTTGTTTCAGCTTTGGAAGAACGAAGTAGACGTGTTTTCTTCAAAACGATGTGCGACCTCGCAATTATACTTAAATATAAAAGCTCCGAATATTTCTACTAGCTTCGTGTTATCAGGTGATGATGCATTTCAGCCGCACTATTGGCATCTGCGTTATATTCTGCCTTGCCGCATTGGCATGTCGTGTCACCCAAGAAGCATATCAGCTATCCATACTCCGTAGACAAAGTAATTTAACCTTAAAATTTAGCTTTCAATTTTCTTTTTCTTCTTTCTTACTTTTTTTCTTTCTTTTCCATTAGTGGTAGTATTTAAATTTATATCATCATCTAGCCACATTAATGTTTGAGTTGATTAACACCTTTTCTCGCCAAAGATCTTTATGTCATAATGTGGAATTCATCTGACATCAAGTAAACAGTGTTTGTTCATAAAATCATCTTCAATGATATCGTCTGCAATTACCCGGTTCTATGTGGTATGTCCTTGACTTAGAGTCAATAGGCGCCAAAGCACCACGCTACCCACCATTATAAAGCCAACTCTCTATGCTTCGTCAATTAACATACATGTGCTGTCTGAAGGCCGCAACATGAACGAAGTATAGATGATTTTTACTACAGAAAGGCACATCTTTTTCAAGCAGAAGCTACAATATTAGCTACAGCTGCCATAGGAAAGCTGAGCCCGGAAGTTATCCCAGGACTTGGTAGATGTATCACCATAGCGAATTATTAGGAAGGGTAGCGCAATATTGAGCCACTAAAATGCAAAGACAAGCTCTTGGCATCTCGATGATTGAACACTTCGTCCTGGTTTTCTTACAACTCATATCCATTAGTCGCATACGGGAATTTGGAACATGGAAAATGCTATCGGAGGAGATTAACGGGCCAAGATTTATTTGGGCTCGAAATAAATCATCTGGAACAAGTAGATTACTGTTGCTGACACACTACGGAGTACACCATAGCCCTGATAATATCTGTCAAGATAGGTGAAAACCGGCGAAAATTGGCAGTAGCGCTGGTAACGTTATAAGAACGCATTACATCAACATCATAAAGTACGATGCATCTCTAGCTTACTATGCTCCAAGTCGCAGCAGTCATTTCTTCGGAGGGCTTATCGGTGTGGTAGTGGCACTCCCAATGGGCAGAAGCCTAAAGCTGGGCATCTTAACCAAAAGCATCACAGTTGCATCGATGTAACCTATACCCCTACGTTCGATGAGACATTCTACCCTAAGGCAACAGAGTTACTAATAAGCCTTGGAATTTGTGTCGGCGTGATGAAATGGGTATGGAGATGAGGGAGTTGAGTCAATAGCTCAGTGTTACTAGAATAGCCCCATGTAGTGGAGCGGAGACATCTCCGCACAAGGCAGATGCATGTGGCATGCTGCATCGCCACGTTTGTGTTAAAAAATCGGTCAGCTTGTGAATATATGCAGAGCCGTTCATCTTTCCTTTTCCAAATTCTATCAGACTGTGACATGATATATGAGACCGCAGGCAGTAAACAAGAAGGGGCTCGCACGAATAATGAGTACTCAAGGATTCATGAACTTTGACATTTAAGTTCAGCTTTCTTCTTTCGCCGGTATCGCTTGGGCAGGCTGAAATATACAGTGTGTGGGCAAATAATAGTACGACTTATGTTCATATGGGAAGACAACTGGTTCTTATTAGTACCACGTAGGAAAAGGAGACAGCTGTGCTTATTGTTCTCAACGTACTGCCAAGAGCTGCACAGACTACGAATATGCTTACGCTCATGGCTGCTGCTAGACACGATATATAAGACGATATATAAGCAGTCTCCTTTTAACATATGCTGCTCTCAAAGCTGCCCAGTGAGATTCATGTATATATTTATTTCCTGTTGGGATACGGAGTACAATTTATTGTGTAAGCAGCGGGTCCGCTTTTTTTTCCCATCAGTTCTCATACTCATCTTGCATGATTGGGTAATAACACATGGTTCCTCTGTGCTTTGTATTCTCATGCCTTCTCTAGAGCAAGAGCCTCTCTGCGGCTCACGCTTTCTGGGTCAAAGTAAGGCTTCTCTCCCAAACTCACAGACCTTGAGCCAGTTCGCTCGCCTAATTCCTCGTTGACGTAGTCTGGTGTAGCAGCGTGATAGACACTACGGTTATCCCAGATAGCCAGATCATTTACGTTCTGCCAACGATTGCGGACCTGAATGTCGTGGTTTTCAACAATTAAACGGACAAACCAGTCCAAGAAGTATTTCGACTCGTCTTCTGTTAGGCCATGAATGTGCTGGACGTGGTGGCCGACAGCAAAGACACTTTTCCATCCAGTCACTGGATTGGTACGAATCACTGGATGAATGGCCTCAAGGACATCGCCGATATTCTCAGGGGCTCCTCGAGGGGTAGAAAAGAGAGAAAACCCGTTACGATCAGCGGCAGCTTTGAAGCCGGGCTGCGCGTAGTAGGCGGTTAAGCCGTCTAAGAATGTCTGTAGGGGCTTGGAAATGCGATCATAAAGCTCATATCCAGATGCCCAGAGCGTATCTAAGAATAGCCATCAGCTTATAAAATTGCTATTAATTATAGGCACTGCCTACCTCCGCCTGTTTTTGGCAGCTGTGTTAGCCTCAGCAGAGCATAATCACTCGGAACCGGCTCAAAGGTGATGTCAGAGTGCCAGTGCCCCTTTTGGCTCTGGCGCTTGTTGAGGCTCAAGAAGCGGTCGGCATAGAGCTTCTTGTCCTGTTCCGAAGAAATTACACTGATTTCGTTGTCCTCTACACCATGATGACGGGCAGCATTATTAACTGGATGAATGTGCAGACCTGATGTCTCTGGCTTCCCGCTAAGCTGGCCAAGTCGCTGCACAAGTTCCTTTTGTAACTCGTTGGTAATATTATCCTGCTTACGAAAAAAAACGACTCCTCTTTGAGAAACTTGGAAGTTGTGTAAGCTTATAAGACAGAAGACAATAGGAAAATAAGTGGGTTGTAGAGTAGCAATACCTGTGATGGCCAAGTCTCTGAGTAACTCGTCTGAGTTAGGTGCCTTTAGCCATTCTGCCAAGTCAACGTCCACAAATTCTTTTCCTATGACTGGAGTGACATCGAATTGTTTGAATTGGTCAAGAGCACCGCTAAGCTTCAAGGGCTTTCGATGCGCAGTCTCCAGCTTTGGTAGAGCTGGGGTCTCCAAGGCTGCAACAGTCTTTTGCTTTATATTTTCTGCAACCTGAGTCGCAGTTTCAGTTACAGATGGAGCCATTTTTGCGATTTTATTCTTATTTCTTTTTTTTTTTTAAAAAAAAAAAGTAAGAAAGAAAGAAAGACAGAAAGAAAGAAAGGAGAAATGTACGATAATAGTGTGTCAGTCAATACCGTAGATTGATACGGTAGTGAACAGTTTGTTTTAATATGTTGATGAGTCGACTGATGAGATCATATACATATGAGAAACTACAAAGATATATAAGTCTCGATTCATTACATTAATCGCTATCTCGCTTGCAATTGTGCAAAGTTACCTATAATTTCATCATTTGTATCTCTTGATATCACCACCTATCTTATCACATATTGATTGGTAAAAGATTTCGCAATATTGCATCTACTTAGTGAATGAGTCACGGAAGTCGGCAACCAATGTACGCGGCATATACTTCAACACTCTCCAATTTACCCTATCTTTTCGCGCAGATCGACGGTTTGTCGGTGTTCTGATAAGTCAATGGTCAGGGGGTGGTGTCTTCCCCGCGATTGCGTGCCGAATTGGAGCTTGACGCGATCCTGGCTCGAGATCACGAACATAGCATCGCGCAATCCCACAGAACATTACGACATGTGGTTGATAGATATTTAAGAACAAACACAGCCAGATAATAATAATGTGTTCAATACAAAATCAATATCTGTCCCGCAATTTAGACAAATTGAGTGTGTTCATTGAGCTTAAGTGTTCAACTTTGACATTAAAGCGAAATGGCGAACCGAATGAGAAGTCATCTCCACCAATTTCTCGACAATGGGCTGTCTTAATCCTTTCAATGGCGCCCACCATACAAGGAAGTGTGTTTTTGTAATTGCAGAGCGTCTTGTTGTTACTCGGTGTTCATACCATTCCCTTACCCTAGAATCATTCCAGTGTCTAGTGTACCTTTTCGCACATCAAATAGCCACTACGCTTTTCTTCTAGCGACGTAGCATGCCTAGGGCTTAGATAATCACATTCAATGTGACTAGATTCTGGATTTGAGCATTACTGTTTGGTATTTATCCGGTAGTTTGCTTGAAATCTGCACCTCTTACAAAAGCTGTAAACTACATACTGTAAAATATGGAGTACACACCTTACTTAGTTCATATCTATGCCCTTGATCAAGCCAAGAATCTATCAAATGTTTGTGAGGGAAAGAAAAAAAGATTTCCTTTTTTTAAAGGAAGCTATATAAGACATTTATTTCTACGTCTTTTTTTTTCAAATTGTTTAGTGATTGTTGAGGTTGTTTTGTTTAGATTTTTGTTCAGCTGTATTTAGCGTGTTCTATTTGCAATGTAGATGATTTCTGCACTTGCAACGTATAATGCATAATAACGCTTTATAATGCTGTATCCCATCATGGAAATCAAGATCTATATATATACGTTAAAACTAACCTTATAGCTAGCTAATTATAGCGATAAATTTTAGCTTATTCGCGTTGCGGGTGATCATTGCAGCACCAGGGCTGTGGATCGATTGACGTGTTGTTGGACGTTGTTTAATTGTATAGAAAACAAGGGTTTCTATGACCAACTTGGAGGCGCAGTTCTCTAAGCCAGTGGCCCGAAGGACCCACAGGTCAGAACAAACGGACTTGTAATCTTCCGGAAATTGTTTTGTTTATTTGTTTTAGCGCCGTCGATGAGATGGAGTGTCCGAATACTACTGGAATAGCTCATATGTGGATATCATACTAGGGTACGCTCATGGCATGATGATTTGTATAGATTCATATAGATTCATACTGTTTCTTGTAGTTTGCTTAACTTTTCCAAGATAATAGATGCCATAATGCGACCATATGTTTACAAATGCTTATCTGGTACTCCATATAAGCTGAGAACGCTGACTTCGCTTCAGTACTCCGTAAAACGTAGTTGAGTAATGTTAGAGCCATTATATTCTTGTTTTTGGATTGCAGAATTTGCTGCTGTACCTAATGGTAACTAAAGAGATATTATAAATAATCACAGCACTTTTACATTAATAGAACTCATCTGTCTGCAAAGCACATTTCCGATGCATCTGACCAGGGTCAGCACTAATCACGCATGTGGTGGCTAAATTTAGCATACAACCCCAATATTAGATCTTAACTACGGAGTATTAGGTTCCCAACCTACACTAGCTGGAGGCTGTCCAACTGTCCGGGGGCTGATGCTGCTGACAGGTACCCACTCGCCAACAATAAACCACGGAAACC
The DNA here is from genome assembly GCA_015266385.1 of Trichoderma oligosporum. Classification (NCBI taxonomy): domain Eukaryota; kingdom Fungi; phylum Ascomycota; class Sordariomycetes; order Hypocreales; family Hypocreaceae; genus Trichoderma; species Trichoderma oligosporum. The sequence continues at coordinate 7,426 of JACBYL010001100.1, read as the reverse complement.
ACAAGAGCCGAATGGATGAGATGGAAACAACTTTCTAAATATGCATAGCTTCAAAGAAGAGGTTGCTAGAGTCATGGCTGAGTCTCTGGAAGAAAAAAGAGATATAAATCTTCCCATCAGCTCCTCCTTCAAAGTTTTTTTTTCATCATCATCATTCAATTCATCTCATCTCATCTTATCTACTTCACAGCCTCACAGCTTCACAGCTTTAATCACATCCGCATTTCATACTATTCAGCAAATCTTTTTCTTTACAACTTGATTTATATTCATAATCTCGATATAAATTTACTTTCGACACCATGAAGAATTCATTTATGAACGTTGGCTCTGCCGCTCTTCTCCTGACTTCGGTCTACGCTCTCCCAACAACACTTCTATCGCGTCAGGACGACAGCTGTTTCATTCAATTAAAGAGTGGTGATGGCGATGCCTCATTTGGCGCTAGCATCACTGCTGGCTCCCTGTTTTCTACTGCCGATGCCCCTCAGGTCAGCAAAGGCGTGAACGCCAAAACCGTCACAGATGGTTGTGTCTGTCAGGCTTTCAGCGACGCTGCCGGCACAATCGCGCTTGGTGGTGTCTTCGACGAGACTACCCTCGGTATCTTCACCAATTCCTCATCTGGAGAAGTTGATTCACAGGCCGATCAAGCTGTGCCTATTGGCTCTTTCTGCTGTGCTACAGCACCCAACAAAGTACCAAAATGTTCCACTGGTAGCGCAGCAGCTCCCCCCCCTCCTCCTCCCCCTCCTCCTGCCGCCGCATCTACCAAGAATGTGCGCGTTCAACTTGAATCAGCGGAAGATTCGGCTGTGCAGGTTGAGGTTCCTACCGATGGGTCTCTATTTACTCTCTCTTTCACCACCGTCAATGCCGCAGAGATCATTGATTTGGAGGGCGCAGTTGAAGCAACCTGTCAGGGATTTTCTGACGCCAATGGCACAGTGCCAGCTGGAGGTGCCTTTGGAGTCAACTTGCAATTCCTCGATAACGGAAGTGATCTCAACGTGCTCTCTCTTCGCTGCGAGTAATTTTAGGTCGACTTCGAGAAATTCAAGACTCAGGTTCAAGATACTGAGTAGTCGCAGAAACATATTATAGTGTTTAATTTTTTCTTCTTATGTTACACCTGGGTGCTCAATTAGATATGATTACGGAACGTTTCAAGGCATTGTTGCATGGTTTATGATGGATTTTAGAGCTTTTTTGGGAGGTTTAGAATTATGTATTTGCATTTCTATATAAATAAAATATAAACTTGATTTGTTTGCCATTTGATCCTCTCCCAACATTTACTTAATATTGATGCCTTGGGGGCGACAGCACAGACATTTGATCCAAGGCTCTATCTCTGGTCCGCCCGCTTTTGAATATACTTGAAAAAATTATAAGCTAATATAGCGATTATCTTCATCACTAGTTTACACACAATGTAGAATTAAGTTTGCTCGAACGAAACTATTTTGCCATGAAGAATGAGTTACTATGGAGTAGTCCGTACTCCGTACCTTGGCAATAAATAGTATCTCCAGCTTAAGAAAAATTTGACAGCCACTAAGACTAATCTTTACTAGTGCTGTGCTTATCTAATCCATTTTTATAACTGGAAATAAATAATCAAATTTTTTTCGGTATCCACCCTTCAATATCTTTTTTTCTTTTAATATTAAAAATGTATCTTATAGATGTATATTATAGATGTGTATTATAGATAACAGCAATACAATTTTTATATAGCCAATATATATAAATATATATATTGATATTTATAGATATCTGTAGCACCTGGATGTACAAGCTCATATTCATTTGCATAATTCTGCCTTGTTAGGCAGCCCCACCTTCATTGTGGAGCCTTGTGCATAATATTTGTGCCGGCACATCAAAAAAGTTTCTTCTTGAAAAACATCCACTCCAGGCATATTCGCATATTCTCACTAAATCTCTTTCAACGCAACTATCATATACTTCCTTTCATAGTCAAGATGCGTGTAGTTTTAGTGAGCGGTGGTGTCATCTCTGGAGTTGGAAAAGGTAGGATTCATGCCCTTGCGACATCGGTCCTTCTCAGGTGCATCCCGCTACGGCTCCCCTGCTGATCGTGAATTCGGAATATCGCATCAAATGATCAAGTGCTGATTTGGCTTCTCTATAGGAATTATTGGTATGGCAGTTGATTCTATTGAAATTCATTTTTCTAGTTAGCTGACTATGTATACTCAGCATCTTCGGCCGGGCTTTTGCTGAAGACAGCTGGACTCAAAGTCACGGTATGAAATTTTGATGCACTGCCTATCTCTTCTTCGCTGATCTCATGGCTTTAGGCTATCAAGGTGCGCCGACACAAGGAAGTCGGCCATTCTACATGACTAAACAGCGAGGCAGATTGATCCATATCTCAATATAGATGCCGGAAGTAATTAAGAGCCCATATCTTTTGTCATTATCTTATCTGCGCCAAATACTAACTAGTTATGCTTCAGCTTTGGGACCTTTAGAGTAAGCCAATAACCTAGGGCGATTCAATTCTGGGGATGTTACTGATGGAATTTGCTCAAGACATGGCGAGTGTTTCGTACTTGCAGACGGAGGCGAGGTGTGTACTTTTCACTCTGTTTCTCTTCGTAACAAAGCTTCTCTAACATTATTTAAAGTGTGATCTTGATCTAGGTAATTACGAAAGGTATGGCATAATGCATTGTTAACGACCCCTAGAGTAGGATCTAGAGGTGATCTACTAGATCATGAAACTCATCACTTGTTCACTGAAATCTAATTATATCTTTTCTTAGATACCTCGGCATTCAGTTGACTCGCGACAACAATGTCACGACCGGCAAAATCTACCAAGAGGTCATTTCTGCGGAACGCCGTGGTGATTATCTGGGCTGTACCGTTCAGGTTGTACCTCACGTCACGGACATGATTCAGAAATGGATAATGCGAGTCGCCGAGGTTCCTGTGGATAGCTCTGGTGAAACTCCAGATGTCTGCATTAGTATGTTTGAGGCTTCAACAAAATCTCAAGTTTTCACTTGCTAATTTATTTATTAGTCGAGCTAGTACGTTTTACTGCTGTGTCTACCTGACAATTTCTTTTAGAATCTAACTTTTTTTTTTTTTTTTTTTTTTTTTTTTAAAATTTTTTTTTGAATTTTTTTTTTTTTTTTTTTTTTTTTTCCTTTTGTAGGGAGGCACAGTCGGGTACGTGTGTTTCTGATTTGCATGCCTTTCTGCTGTATCTTTGTGCGCATGTGTGGAGAAGGATTTTAAAGGACAACGACCTTGTTCATCCTCACTTCTCTGATCACTTAGCGTTTATGGGCATAGCCGTTTGGTATCTCCGTGGCTAACCTAAGACTTTAGCGACATTGAGTCGGCACCGTTCGTCGAGGCATTGGTGCAGCTGCGACACAAGTTGACTAAGGATCCTAATTCGTCTTTTCTTAACATTCACGTTAGCTTTGTTCCATCGTAAGTTCTTCACTTTGCTAGCTCCGTGCAGGAGTCTTCATGCTCTAGCTGCAGGACGGCACATTATATTCGCGTCTCTCAGCTAATCTTGCAAATTTCATAGGATACACGGAGAGGAAAAGACCAAACCCACTCAACACGCCATCAAACAAATGCGCAGTGCCGGTTTGATACCAGATTTAGTCAGCCCCCCCGGGGCTGAATATCCCAACCCTGGTTAATGTGTCGCTAATAATTCTGATAGATCGCCTGCCGTTGCGATAACTCCCTTGAGGATTCCACCATTCGAAAGATTGCCTCAACATGCCAAGTTGACTACGAGCAGGTAATTGGCGTGCACGATATGGAAACTATCTACCAAGTTCCTCTTCTGCTCAATGATCAGGGACTACTCCAGCGACTACAAAAGGGGCTTGGCCTGGATAAAGTAACTCTCGCACCTGAGCTCATTGCGAAAGGCGGCTCCTTATGGGAATTGTGGAAGAAAACCGTTCTCATTCCCAAAGAATTCCCTGCAGTGGAGATTGCTTTGGTCGGCAAGTATACGAGCTTACTTGACTCATATCTCAGCGTTATCAAAGCTCTAGAACACGCAGCTATGCGATGCAAGCGTAGGCTAAAGCTAGTGCCCGTGGATTCGGAGCACCTAGAGTCGGCAATGCAGAAGAGGGACCCGGTCAAATATGAGCAAGCTTGGAATGCTGTGAAGAACTCCCAGGGCATTGTTGTTCCAGGTGGCTTCGGCCCAAGAGGCACAGAAGGAATGATAGACTGTGCTCGATGGGCCCGAGAAAACAAGCGAAACTACTTGGGTATTTGCCTAGGCCTGCAGGTCGCTACTGTAGAGGTTTCCCGGTCTCTATGCAACCGTCCTAACGCAACTTCTGAGGAATTCGGAGATGATTCTAAGAATGCAGACAACTGGGCAGTTGTGTTTATGCCGGAATCTTCCAAGGAGTATGTTCAAACTTTGAAGCCGGTTGCTAGTATTCATACTAACACGAATTCTTAAGGCACTTGGGAGGTACAATGAGACTTGGAACACGAGCCAGCTACTTCCAGCCCGGCACCGAATGGAGCAAACTGCGAGCTCTCTATGGAGGTGCCGCGGTGATTGATGAGCGCCACCGACACCGTTACGAAGTGAACCCTGATCGTGTCGAGGAACTTGAAAAAGCTGGACTTCATTTTATCGCTAAAGATGAGACAGGCAGGCGTATGGAGGCCTTTGAGCTCAAAGATCATCCATTCTTTGTCGGGTAATTTCATTTGCTCCGTCATTAATTTTATGATAGTTGATACTAATTTTGCTTATCTAGCCTTCAAGCGCATCCTGAGCTAACTAGCAAAGTCACGCAATGCAGCCCTCCGTTTCTCGGGTAAATTACGCTTTCCTATTTTACTTTATATATATATATTTGAACTCATGCTAACTACAATTCCAGGTTGGTAGCGGCTAGTGTTGGAATGTTGGACACGATTATTGAGGACGTGAAGAAACAAAACGGACTTCCCAATGGAGTTGCGCATTTCTAGAACAATATTTTCGAACCACACGATGTGGGTGACCACGAAGAGTGCTAGAGCTAGAGTAGAGCATGTTTTTCTATGATGGAGAAGAGCAGCAGCATAAAATCGTATTTGAATCAAATTTGATGAGCAGAGGATTTAGAGACGGGATTTCGATATGAATAATGGCAATTTTCTCGACAACCGAGTGTTGTCACGGTCATAGTCACAGAATCAAACATCACATGGATTGTATTGTCAGCTACAGTGGCGTGGCCAAGTGTGACTAATTGTCATAATGAAAGCAGGGCCTTCGCCGTTTATCTTCTCAAATGTTGACAATAAAGCAGAGGGCACCCGCTCAACGAGTAGCCACATCTATATATGAATATATATATATGTGCCGGTTGCCTGTTATTCCAATTGGTTCTAACCTATAGTTACCCAACTTAAAATCTTTGTCTAAGTTAAGCTCAAAAAACCATTTAATCTTGGAAAATCAAATTAGAATTGATATTTGACTAATTAAGCAGCTTTACAGGCTGAGAAAGTATTGCAAGAAATAATTATAAAACTTGTTATACATCCAATTATGATACTAAGTATTATTATTATACTTGAATAACCTAGGATATAGAAACCGCTTATTACCCTGACTTTTCTATCGAAAAATTCGGATACTCCAGATCCTAATAAAGGTTATCATTACACACATAATCACATCATCAATATATTAACAAAGGATACAATAAATAATTAAGGTTAAAGATAAATCATAGCAACTGTGCCGACTCATTAGCTCATTCCTTTATAGAGTACGGAGTACGGAGTACAATATAGGTAATTATCATAGCATCGCTGCTGTGGATTGGTTATTGCAAATTTAAATTGCAAGGAAAAATGACCTGTAGAACTCCGTAGTATGTTCGTGCCTGTCTTCCAGGAGTTTTCCCGGTGTTCGGGATTCTGTAGAGTCTTCGCCTCTAACTTAGTGACCGATAATCCGATAAAAGGTCAGACTGACGGGTAAATACCGACGAATCAGGGGAACAATTATCCAAGATGTGCAAGGTAGCAGCAAAGAGTTACCGATAATCCCCTGTAAGAACATGCTCGTACTCCACACAAGGTGCTTCCGATTAAATTTCTCGGAAATTTCCGACCTACCTTTGAACGAAGCAGTCAGAGGAGATCTCCAATCTACTAGTAGGCAATAGGGACTACTCTCCTTTTTAGAATCATGTTCACATCTCATTAGTCCGGCTTATTCGTCAATGGGGCGTGACGGCTGGGGACCGCTGTTGGCTAGCTGGGAGCTTTCATTCATCATGATCAAGGGTAGTCGGAAGTATACAGACAATCATAGCTTTATATTTGATATATAAATCAGTTGACGTAGAACAGAATACTGAAAATTCTATTATCATTCTCCCTATATATGAAATCTAGTTTTCTGTTATCCGGTAGTCAACTTATTCAACATGCTACAAACTGCGGCGGGATCATATAAGGTATATATCCTGTCGATAGTACTGGTACTTGTATGTCTGCGGCTTCTATTCAAGGCTATCTTTCATCCATTACGATCGATTCCTGGGCCCTTTTGGGCTCGCAAAACCAATCTATGGAGAGCATATCACGTCTACAATCTGAATTTTACACAAGCGGTTGCCAAAGCACACGAGAAATATGGACCAGTAATACGGATTGGCCCCAACGATGTCAATTTTCAAACACGAGATGCAATTGATCCGATCTATAAGTCTGGCCGTACTATGCCTAAGACTATAATGTACGACGCTTTCCAGGCGATTAATCCTAATCTGTTTGGCTCGCGTGATGAAGAAGTAAGATTGATTGCGTTTCCCCAACGTCAAGTTGTATCACTAACTTAACAACTTATAAAAAAGTTCCACATGATGCGCCGACGCCAAATGTCCCATAGTTTCTCAACAGCAGCGATTCTGAAATTCGAAGATAGATTTAACGAGCATCTCAATCGCCTATTTTTGAATATAGAAAACACGAAAGGAAAGCCATTCGACCTCAAAAAACTATTCTCATGCTACGCCTATGATGTGATTAGCGACCTAGCATTCGATACAGATGCCATTGCACAAAGCAACGCAATATCTGAGGAGTTACCAGCTATTCCGAACCATCTTTTTATGGGAGTAATGTATGGAACGGTCTCCTCTTTGATGCCTTACAGCATTCGAATTGGAAATAAATTGCCGATTCAAAGCTTACAGAAGCTCATCCAGTCTCGGAGGGAGCTTACCCAGAAGGCCTCTGAATATGTTAGCACTGCTATCAAGCAGCATAAGGAAGGAAGCAAGAGAACACTATTGGATAATTTAATCGAAGCAAAAGATCCAGTGACAGGAGCATCCCTGACTCATGCAGATGTCAGCTCCGAGGCGTTTGGTTTCTTGTATGC
>JACBYL010001098.1:0-33392 GCA_015266385.1 Trichoderma oligosporum | reverse complement strand
CCCTTCTCTCCTCCTCCTCTCTCTTTATCAGTCTATCATTATCGTATCGGCCTCCGCTAGGGAGCCTGTCACAGGATGATTGACCATCAAATCGATAGGCAGATGCTGGGCTGCTAGGGGGTGGCATGGCGCCCATCAGGCGAGAAGAAATGTTTGGTCTGGGCCAGTCATGCCTGATGTGGTTGGATCTCCCTTACTGCGACAAACCCACTTAGGGAGCTAGGATAAGTGGGCCAGAGAGGTATCTCTCAGCCCAAATTTGGCTGATGAGGTACAAGCGCATGTGGTGGGGGCCTTCGTACGTTGGACCAGTAATGGACTGCCAGGACTGCCAACACCGCACACAACACCTGACCTATGATTACGTGAGGTACTTTGCAAGCCTTACGATTCTGCAGCATTCATCAAGTACTAGCATGCGCACGCATGGAGTACGAAGTACTGTAACTCGTAATACCTGAATTTAGAACACGATAGTGTCATCCGCTTTACCTTTTTGGCGTCGATTCGCATCCTACAACAACGTATCAGGCAAGTGAAGCCACCAATGCACGGGCATACAGGTAGGTAGTAGCGTATGGCGATGCAGCTCACACCAACCGGACGGGGACACAACTGACACAGCAAACTTTGAGATATTAGGTAATCACTTATCGATTGTACCCCATCTTCTCCAACGAGTTACTCCGTACTTCGTACTCTGTAAACGATTCTGGCACGGCTCGTCCGTCTTTGCCTTGCTTCATCATCATGCGCCATGCTGCTTCTAGTGGGTATCACGGCCCTTGGTCTGTCTCTGGCTTGGATGCGATGCTCCCAAAGGTTGCTCCAACTAGAGAGGCTCCAACCAGACGCTAGGGCTCCACCGTGTGCTCATGGCCGCATATGAAGCGGCCACTGGCCATGGTCCGCCGACAACTTGCACCAATTTCTCCGCTGCTGCTTTGTCGGTGTGTTTCTTTGTTGTGCCTATCACGCTCCATCTGTTTGGCTGCTCATGACGCGTGCGCGTTCATCTTGTTTCGTTAGGCATCGACACTACTTTCTCACCCCTTAGGCCTTCAAGCTGATGCATCGCCAGCCCTCCACGAAAGCTGGCTGGGGACGAATTATGCTGCCCGTCTGAGGCGCCGCCTTGATCTCCGGGGGACAAGACGGTCATATCCGTTTGGATGTTGCCTCGGAGAAGCTGCTGTGATCTGTGGAAAGCCGTCAAAAACGGCCAATGAAGAGAATCCAATCGCTGGCCAATCAATCTGGCCAAGGTCACCGAATTTGACACTGAGAATGCCTTGCCTCTCGCGCGGCTTCCCAGAACAGCGCCTTGGCTCCATACGAATCGGCGTCGCTGGTCATTTTTCAGCCGCGGCGATGCGTCTTCCTTCTGGGCCGCCTTGGCCTCAATCAGGACTGAGCAAGGAATCTTGAAAGTCTGGCCTTTGGTTACTATCCGGCCCAATGTCCTTGAGTGGCAATCTGCGGCTGTCCAAAGAAAGTCTCCCGGTGGTGCCAGAGGAAATTTTTTATTATTATTCTTGATGTCTCACTTAAATGATTGCATGATTGATTGCCACCTGGGCTGTCTCTAACGAAACAGCAAAGCCGGCTTGAAATTCAGTCCGTGCCTCAAAATTATGCAGTCTCATAACCCCAATTCTCCGCAATAATGTCCAACTATCTACGTCGTATGGGAGAAGCTTGATTAGATATGCTAGGACCATGCGGATCTACAAAGTTGGATATACAGAGTACCTCTTTGCTTCGTTGCTCAAGAGTGTGATTACGAAGGGCTCTCCAGATAGATACGTATCTACGGAACAGCTTGCGTAAAAGCCGAGCCTCAAAATAGCAAACAGGAAAGACTTGCGAAAAGTTAGGCTTGATTTTTGTACCCAATTCTGCAGCTCATCTATCCCTGAATACGAAGAGGTTTGATGAATCCTCAAATCGTTACCCTTTCTTTTTTTTTTTCTCTCTCAATTCTCCTTATCTCATGATAAATAGTTTGACTCGTGGGAGGGCTAGCCAGCACGTACTCACATACGCCTATGCACCATTGTCTGTTGCGGTTGGCTCGGTTGGAGCCTTTTTTTTTTTTCTCTCTCTATATTTTCTCATTCGGCTAGCCATTCAGAGCGAGAGACAAACTCAAGTTGCATCCACAGTGAAGCCGTTTCCCCTAACGGTAGCATCGAGAGCAACGCCCTACTAACGTCTGACAGTCCGTAATGGTTTCATTGTTCAATTGTCTCCGGCAATTAATTAATGGCTACCACACTCATCGCCCTTGCATGCTGGTTAAGCACTAATCAATTGGTAGTACCAAGTGAGGCCAGAAGTGTAGTCTGTATGTGTAGCTTTGATGAACCTGTTCCTAGACATGCTGTGATGATCATAACATCTCCACCCATTTCGAGACCAAATCCAAACAATACTGACTCGTGAACTGGCTGTTAGTGAGCTATTTAGCTTTCCTCAGCAGAAGCTAGAGGCCGAAATATTGAAAGACGCAGATAATTTTGAAACTATTTTAAATATTGGGGATGGCTCGTCTACCGTCAAATAGAGAACTGTCATAGTTGTACGCTAAAGCTAGTAATCCAGCTGGGCTAGGATTATCATGCACTCTGCAAATGTGCGGTCAGCAAACGCAAGATCCTACTCCATACGGAGTACGAAATGGGTACCTTTTGTAAACCGTCAGCGTTCCGTATGCCAGTACTCTTTCGTACGTGGTAGCGGTAAGTTTCGGCACAAGATACGGAGAAGTTACTTGCATCGCCGTCATCCATCAGCCAAGCCTTGTCTCGCAGAGTATTCAGTAACCGATCAAGCAGCCCGCCGCGGTCGAGATTTAGTGCCTTGTTAGTCAGGCACGAGAAACTTCTAGCTTTCAATAAGCATTACGGAGTAGATAGGATGGTGTTATTAAAGACAAATGACAGCAATAACAAGCTGAATGCGCAGCACATACTGCGGATGCATGTCCGAATCAAACGGATATTATGAGTAGTACGAGTATATATTGGCCAAAGCTCTCCACTAAAGCAGCGATCCGGCTAAGTGGGCATGGAGAACTTGATGCGAACGCCTTTGTCCAAAACACCAAACACTTTGCCGGAGATGTTAAGCATATAATCCCTATGTACATACATACATACAGAAGAGCCGCCGAGATAACAGTTCAAATCTAGCATAACTATGGACGGCCCAGGGGCAGAAACGAATAAGCGGGTGCCCTTTTCTCACATGGTCGGTCAATACCGTGCGCCGACGCAGAAGCATGAATTTCACGCTCACTGTCCGTATCACGGGAGAGAAGCGGAGTCCTAGGCAGATGAGTCACCGAAAACGCCGTTCGCCGGAGGCCCCATCTTCTTACGTTACGGTATCACGATCCGGACGGAGCTTTGCGCCACGAGGACCGGGTCGTCTGCTACCCTGGAGAGAGAGAGAGAGAGAGAGAGAGAGAGACAAGGAGAGAAGAGACTCTCAAGAGACTCTCCTTGTCTCTCTCTCTCTCTCAAGTTTCAGAGCACCAAGCACCTGAACAAATTTTCATCACCGCCTTATGCTTGTGTGGATAATCATCCTGAAACATGCCTGCACAAGGGTGAGAGATAGCGTGTGGGCTAAATCGGCAGCGGTGAATCGACTTGACGGATCTTAATGGATCCTGAACGACAAATGCCTCCAATCACGCCTTCTGCAGATATTGAACCACGGCGCGGAAGATGTTTAGAAGGGTTTTACTTTAATAGAAGTGTATTTCTAACCACGAGTGTTATGACCATCATGGCTAGGTGCTGCCAGTGCGATGCAAACGGATGGTTTGTTGTATCAAGATCTCATGAGGAAGAAGTCGGTGTGGATCTGAAGATGAGAAAAGAGGAAGCTGACAGGCAATACTACTCTTCCGGCGGCGTACACGGATATATGCGACTGGCCTTCTTTCGTCATATGGACTGACATATCCATGTTTCACTTGTGATCTTCAATTGACAGTTTTTTTTTCTTTTTGGGCGAGTAATACCCCAGTACGAAAAGCACTTCTCTGTCTTGCTAGTGACTGGTCTGCGAGCACTTTCTAAGCAAATCTGGCATACCCTGAGGTTCCAACCCTTGCCCTCTCTCACAGGCAGGCAGGCAGCTGCATGCTTCTGCAAGCATGCAACGGGAAGCTGGGGGTTTAGATCGCAATAAGGCTCGTCCGTGGACGCTCGGCCGTTTCCCCTACGCCTTTGTTTGATATGATAAAAGCTTGGCATGGGGGGGACTTTGCGTCTCTGGATAGCATCATCACCTATCGCCGTCAACCATCCGTCAACGTTACGTACTCCGCAGAGGCATCCACAGGCATACTTGTACGAGTTGCATATGTACTCTGTATGTGTGTACAAGGTTAACATGGTATGTACTCCGTACGGGCGCATGACATGGCATGTAACTACATCGAAACTACGACCGATTTCTCTTTGTCCTTGCTCTGGCGCTACTTGACTACTGATCTCGGCATCCGTTGCTATCGTCGGTTCCCGCTTTTGCCGGCGGCCTCTCTTTCTTCTTTCTCTCTTTGTCTTTGCTTAAGTCCCCCGGCATCATCCGCGAAAAGACAGGAAGCTTACAAGTACGTAGAGCCGATTACACTGGCGGTGAGGAGCTTCCCAAGCCTCTTTCAGCCTGGGGGTAAATTCCAAGTGGGCGTGAACTTAGAAGGACTTGGATGAGGAGCCAAAGTTAGCAACACGCATTGGCTTTTTTTAACCTGGCGCGTAAAAAAAATATTTAAAAATAAAAAAATAAAAAATACAAGTAAATATTAAAAAAATAAAAAATCACACCATGCAGAGTTTTCACAATGTCTCTTCGTGTAGGATTTTTTTCTATTGGACTTTTCTTGTCTAATTTGAGACTGGAGGAAAAGCGCCTTTGTCGGCTTAGCGAAGGAGGGGGTCAACAAGCCCTCGTCTGGAGCACAATTAGTAAGTCAGACTGCACGCATAGAGTAAAGAGATGGTAATGAAGGGGAAATATCATCTATTTATGGCGATGAAGATGATCATGCCGCGTACATGAGGCTAATCATGTATGGTCATGGACTGTCCAAGCGGGCGAAGCGAGTTACTAGTGGCGATACCAATGTCCGTCAATGGGAAGGAGGCTGAGTCTGGAGTTGTATGTGATGATGGATGAGCTTACTCGCCTGGACTAGGCCGTACAGTCTGGGATGATCAAGACTCCACTTGTTGGTCATGATGGCCTCTAGAGCTGGGCGAGGAGACTGCGGTCTATCTGGAGTCTCGCGCGTATGTACAAGTAATGCTTCAAGGAAGATGCGAGGGAGATGTGATAGATACCTTCGGAGGATTTAGGAAAGATACTACTAGTAGTAGCAGTACTTGTAGTACTCCGTATATCTTTTGACAAGCAATCAACTTGTAACCATGGCCAGGGATTTTTCCTGTTGAAACAGCAGCAAGACAGTTGTAGTTTCGTCTCACCAGTAACATATCATATGTGGCATTGCTCAAGCTGGGACCTCTAGGATAGTTTATGTACGTCTGTGAATAGCTCCATGTAGGAGACCTGGAGACTACAAGTATTAGCCCAGCAATAGAATGGGGGGGTCCTCTCAATTGCCACTTAGACCCGGCATGGCAGGGCCAACATGCAGATGACCCTGCTTTCTTATACGCACCTGGTAGGTTAGTGGTTATAATGATACTTGATAGATACTGCAAAAAACGCAAGATTAGGTGCTTTGATGCCTGTTGTGGTGCTTTGATTTGTTCGAGCTCCTCCGGCGTTGCCTATGGACATCCATGGGACACGGACTTTTTCTTTTGTTTTCTTTTTGTGTTTAGTATTGATTACTACTCTATAGTTGTGAAATCGTATTTTTATATTTTGCCACTTGATCTTCCGGCTAAATTGAAAGTGGATTAGATATTGTGATTTCTCTGGCAGGCCTTTAGCATGGGTAGCTATTTTATTATTCATTATGGATGAGGAGATATTGTCTGGCTTTGGAAGACAATTAGTAGAGTAAATGAAGTTGTCGTAAATAAGAAATCTCACACATCTCCGTCTCGAGATAATGATATATATAACCCTGTATTTTTTCTTAAGAAGATTTGTATATGAGATACTCATAATCCTTTTTGTCCCGAAGAAAAGTTCGTTCTTACTGCATGAGCGCCATGAAGTTGTGTACGAGAAAGGCTTTACATAGAAAAGAAGAAGAAAGGGCCTGAGTGATTCAGTTATTGCTGTTGTGCAATATTAATGAATATTAGTTATTTTAATGGCGGTTTTTCAATGTAAGTAGAGGAAAGAGAAGATATCTAGAGAAGAGTAAAGCATTCTCCTGAAAAATACGGAGTAAGGGGAAAGCAAGTAATATGAGCGAGTGTAATTTAGCGTTGTAGACTTGGATAACTTATTTGCTATTGACAGCTTTGGATGCCGTCTTTCTGGGTTGTAAACCAACTTACACCTCTGGATGTAGAAGATGGATTGGATGCGAGATGTTGACGACACTTGAGTCTGACATACTTTATCATGATGATTAGCTTTCTGTTGGGCTTTGTGCTCCTTTGATTAGTTAGTGGACTGTTTTATTAGTATATAGTTCTTGCTCTGCCTGGCTCCAAAGTTTGTTCATCCTGCGCTCGGTAATGGCCTCTTTTTATTCAACCCGGCGGCGTAACTGAATAGCTAATTGTACAATGTGTGTATTCATTGTCTATGTCTTACAGATAGGTTTATCCTTAACCCTTGTTTGGTCTTCACTCGTTGTCTTAGAGTAGCCGTGGGAGGACCAAGCCACATTAAGAACAACATAGATGGAAACAGTTGAGAGCAAGTTCTCCAGTGCAGGTACTTTCCGGCTTCAGATAACGGCTATCTATGGTAGAACGAAATAACCGTTTTATAGATTAGCTTGAATAGAATCTTCATCGTAGATACCTTTCATTATATAGAAGTACACTCTTTCTGCTAGACGGTATCCATGCCACTTTATTCTCAATATTCTAACCCTTTAAACATCTGTTTACTTATGCTTGTATCATCTAGAAATAAAAAGGCTTGTCTTACAATCTTCCAGTCACGGTGCTTGCATTCCATACTAAAAGCCGAGGTCCTTTGTCTTAGATTCTTCAATTTCTTTAAAATCTTTTACTGAACAACGCCCGCAAGTTGAATCAGTCGCTCACCAGCTCGAAGGCTGGCATACTCATAGACCTTGGACTCAGGAGGAAAGGTACCGTTGGCCGCCCAAAGATCGATCAATGGCTGCATAGGCTCTAGCTCCTGCTTTCCTAGCATATCCAAAGCCGTGGCCGTAAGTAAAAAGTGAGAGAAACAGCTGTTTAGCTGTTTCTCTAGGTTAAGGTGATAGTAGGGCTCCGAGAAGTGTGCCCAATAGAGATGAGCATAAACCCGAAACATTTGGCGGAATATCATCTGACAGACGTCAATGAACTTTTCTGGAAACCCAGATCGCTTGCCAACCCAGTCAGACTCTCCAGGGTTAGTGAGCTGCGAGAGAGGGGTCGAGGACATGGCAGGATTGTGAGAATAAGAAACGCCGGCATGGTCAGTTGGGAAGACGGCGGTATCATCGATCTTGCCAGTGATCCATCGCTGCATGAGTGTCATATACTCATGTGCTGGTAGTTCGACTGGCTCACGACGGCTATTTAGCCAAGTGAAGGAGTGGTTACTAGCAGCCATTGTGAGTGGATTGATTATCAGCTTGTGACGAGGGAAGAAAAATTCAACCACTTACGCCCCTGCAGACATCCTAGGACAAGTTGTTGGATTGCAAATAGTTGTTCCATTTTCTTCCTTTGCGTGAATTACTTGAACAAAATTCCAGAGGTTGCGATAATGCTCGACAACTGGGCATAAGTTGATGAGCGTCATTAAAGTTGCTAGAGGACAAAGATGTGAAGACTAACCCTGATGAGCAACCCACTCGCCTTGCTCAACTGTCTTTGGTCGGGCACTTAGGGTCATAAAATTTCCCTTGACAATGTGCTTCGCGCAGTGGGAATGGAGCCATAGCGGAAGCGGCCGGGGGAGGTGATAAGAGTTAATGATATCATCGCCGCTGGTCATTGCGCCACTTGATTCATCCATCCCAACGAATTGAGTAGCACGAGAAGTTGGTATACTTGTAGGAGGAGGATGAACCTTGGGAGGTACCTTGTCTGAGAGTATCTTGGGGGATGAGGCGACGTCGGAGGAGGGAGGTGGCAGGGGGGCCTGGGAGCTTTGTGATGGGGATGGGCTTTTAGGCCCGCCTCGGAGACGAGCGTTGCTAATAATGTTGGTCAGTGAAAGGGCACAACGAGTTGTAGAGCATAAGAGGTCGAGGGATGTGCTAATATGGTGGATAACGGAGAGTAGGAAGCGGAGAGAAGCATGTGCTTCGTTCTGAGGTCTTTGGCGTATCAAATTAGACTTTAAGTTGGTGATGCCACCGCCAGAGTAACCAGGGAATAATAGGCACGTGTGCTTTTTATAAATAGAAAAGTGAAGGGGAAAGGGGTAATCAAAGAGGAAACAAATAAATTGGGATCAGGAGTGGGGATTGAGATTGCATTTCCTCCTCTCTTGCGGCCGATATATATACGGGCAACGCGATGCCTCTAGGACAGATCGACCCGGATATTTCCCAGTCCACCCAACGACCGCATCTATCACAGCATCATTATTGACAAGCGAGATGCGCCATATAAAATGCCCATTTTATGAAGCGTGCTAGGTAAGATGATGTTTGATGCAGCATGGTTCAGATGATGGCTTGTGATAATGCCCAAAGTGGTCCCCCTTTGGGAGCTTCACTTTCCAGGTCTTCCAGCCTAATTTTTCTCAAAACAATGGAAAGAATTTGAAAAGTTTGAACAATTGAAAAAAAACACACCAAGCGTCAGAGTCTGTCAATGATGGAGAATTGCTAGGGAAATCCTAACGTGAAAGATGCCAATGATGATAATGAGATTCTGTCCATGGGTACCTTATGTTAGGTACGGGTACATGTAGACATGTATGTAGTTTGAGACACTTGCCCCTCACCGCTGGGATGCCCTGATTCAAGACCCCTCCCCTCAATGAAGCCTAATCGGGTAGTTTTTCAAGGAAAGGAGGCTGAAAGAAGAAGATGGTGCAGCAAACTTGCGCTGCAAAATCGCCTCGAGTTATGAATTTAAACAGCAGACAATATGAAAAAGAAGAAGAAAAGAAAAGAAAAGCTGGTATCGGATGGACAGCACTTACATCCCTGAAAAGAGGTTGGACATTGTAGTGGAAGGCGGGGGGGTTAGAAGCTGCAGCGCAGTTGGATTAGATGAACCGCAGACGGGGGTGGCTCCAGCCTCGTCACGGGATCGATCTTATGCAGCGACGAAAAGGGAAAAAAAAGAAAAATAGGGGGGGGGGGGGGGGGGGGGGAGAAGAATGAATGGTCCAGTGCTGGAGGCACAATGTACGGAGTATTCCGTATCGTTACCTTTTGCTATGCCGAAAACAAATTTGGTCAATTCGGATAGAGGGATGAGACAACGAATACTATAAGTACTCTTCTGTGTACGAAGTACTCTGTATCGAGTATGAGTTCCAGGTTAAATGCTTCTAACAGGAGCAACAGCGAAGAAGTGAAGTAAGTTGAAGCATTGATGGTTGATGGTCCAAGGTTTTAGACTGGTACATGAAATTTATAATAAGCATGGGTTGCCATCAAAGTATTGGGGACGGGGATTTAGTGTATTTTGGATCAAGTAAGGACTGGAGATGGGGGTAGGGATAATCTCGCTTTCTCGTTAGTTAGCGATAGTTTATGCTTGTGGAGGTTTCAGGTTAACTATCAGCGGCACACAGGTACTACCAGTAAAACTAGTATTTGATGTTTACAGCTGCTTACAACAACTTCTAGCATTGAAAGTGAAGGCATTAATTAAAGTAGTATCCGGCTATCCTTATGGGGCAATGCCAGAGATGGTACGGAGTACTACGGAGAAAATTGAGACTAGATTGGTTGTCATCTTTCGACAAACAGCTCAAGGATGGGTTGCCATTGAGTTTTCATGATAGAGTGAGACTATACGCTACTTGTATACTCCGTAGATACGTACTAAAGATTCTCAATTGAGTAGTTTAACGGCTTTGATTTCCTTGCTATGCTGACCCTTTGATGCTTCTGACCGGCCTCAAATTGCAATTGGTCACGACGTCGAGCAATAGAGCTAGAGCTCCACTCTAAAAGGTGGCTGAGGGGACAGCACCAGCCACAAACGCCGAGTTGCTTGAATTGAGAACCGCGCTCTAACTTGAGAGCAAACGTGCCTCGCGCAGCAGATTTCAAAATCGCATCGTCACCATATCAATCAGCCCTCACCTACCCGCATATCGTTTGATCCTCTGGTACCCTGTTGATATTTGTTAGATCTCGCAAGCCATTGGAATATTTTGACACTTACCGCCCATCAACGACATAATGTCTGATTCAGAGGATCCCCTCGACGCCATTGACGAGGGCGGCGATGACCTTTTTGGAGATGAGGGCGACGAGGGAGGTGCCTCTCCCGAGGCGCGCATTTTAGACGACGACGATCTCGCCTCAGATCCTGATGTAGACCGCGAAGCTGACCAGCGAGATTATGATCAAAGCCAGCCGCGACATGAGACCAAAGACAGAGTCGTTATGGCAGTGCAGGCATATCGCCATCGCATCCCTAAACCATCTGACGACGCGGTAGGTGCTCTAAAAAAAATTCATGGCTCATGAAACTTTCCCCCTTCCTTTGATCATCCTTGCTCATAACCTATCTAGCTCCGAGTGATGCGCGTCCCAAAGTTCGTTAGGTTTCTTCCCGAGTTATACGACGCAGACAATTTTCGACCTTCCGAGTTCGACCTTACTAATGCTAAAGCGGAGCATCCCAAACATGTTGTCCGGGTCCGCAAAGACGCCAACACACAAGAGCTGACAAGCAATACCAATATCTACCGGTGGAGCGACGGATCAGTGACGATTTCTATCGGCGGCGAGCAGTATGAGATCCAGAAGAAAGCGCTAGCACCAGGCTTGGGGCAACCTTATGATGAACTGAAAGACGGCCATTACTATGCTGCAGCTGCTGAATTGAGTAGCAATCTTTTGATGACAGTTGGGCATTTAACTGAGCAATATACAGTCAGACCGAATAAGGCTGTCGGAGACAATGCACTGTCTGTCTTGGCGGAGAGAATGGCTTTGGCTAGCAAGTCATCTACTAGTAATGAGATGATTATCAAAACGATTGTGGACCCCGAATTACAGAAGAAGCAAGCTGAGTTGGCAGAAAAGGAGCGCATGAAGGCTCAACGAAGGCGCGATAATGCTGCAGCTAAGATGGATGGTGGACTGGGACGATCTGGTCGTGGTGGCCTTTCAATTGGCGGTTTGGAGGGCCCCCGTTCTGGTGCAGCCCGAAAGAGAGGAGCCCCTGGCTCTGCGAGGCCCAAGAGACGGCGTCCAGAGTATGACTCTGATGACGACCTACCTCAGGGCGTGTCGCGGCACGAGGAATACGATTTGGATGACGGCTTTTTAGTGGGCAGCGATGACGAGGAGATTGAGAGTGGCGCTGATGAGGATGAAGAAGAAGATATCTTGGATGATGAAGATGAAGATGAAGCACCGCGGTCAAAGAGGCAAAGGACCAAGGAGCCAGAAGATGATGAGGATGCAGAAGGGGATGAAGTGGAACCCACGGAAGCCTCTGGCAGATCAGGCAGACGGCGAAATGTTATTGATGATGACGATGAATAGGATGCAGCCAAGAAGAGATTCAAATTTGGAGGGGCAACAGCTTGTTAAGGGACTTGGCCAGATCTCTTTATTTTCTTTTTAATTCACAAGAAATTTACTATTGGGGCGAAAAAGGATACAGACATGAGCTGTGGAAACCAAGCTTTTAAAGATTGTTGCAGTTGTGTATAGATGGATTAGCGCTCCGACAACTCAGCCAAATACTACTTATCTGATCCGGCGCAGTGCAAGTAAGATATGAAAGTGACAGCACTCCGTACTCTGTATCAAAGAACCGCTCGAATAATCCATATATATATATAGCCTGATACTATTAGCCAGCTGGCTTTCAAGACAGACGATGGCTCCCAACGCCGCTTCGATCCGGGTAAATTAATAGTGGTAAGATGGCCCCAGTCAAAATCGTTGGGAGATTATGTGGCCCCTTTGATGCCTCCACATTGGCTGGTTAGGGGAAAGTATTGGGGGTTTCCGTCACTATGAACAAAGCCTCGAGATGATGTATGGAATAAAGGATCTATCTAGGTCGTGACAAAGAGTAGAAAAGAAGCTGGAGCTTTGATTGTCTTACGTTATGCATGTCCGTATATCGATAATGCATTATGTATAACCGCTAATGCATGAAGCCCGTTTCTATGCATCAAATGCATTCGGGGAGCTAAGCCGAAAATGTGGCACTGTGTGGCGCATTACCCCAGGGTGATCTCATACCCTTCTCAACAAGCCATCACATGCTCGTCTTCCTTAATTAGCGGCCAGGCCATGGAAGACGGGACAAGAAGAAGGCTTGGAAATGTCATCAATCATCACGGCGCATGCCAGGGCTTTATTGCAGCTTGATAAGACAATAACAATAACAATCTTCCGCTAGTTTTAAAACCCGCATCCGATCCAAGCAACGACGAAAGTCCTCTGGTTCAATTGTAGGAGTGACCCTACGATGCCGACATTGCCTCTTGCGAATTGAACCGAACGACCCACGTGTACATACAAGATACGGAGTAGCAATAGCAACCCCTCGTGAAATGGTCTGACGGTTCGCGTGAGAGCGTTCCTCTGCAATCATGGGGCTAGTGTTGGCAGTCTGGAGGGTAGTGGTGGACGTGGCTACATTCTGGCGCAAGGTAATGGCGTTCTCGTTGATGTTCCCCATCGCCGTGCTCGTCTTTCTGACGCCTTTGAAGAAACTCTTGAGTTGGTATACGCGCAAGAACCCCGTTAAGCTGTGGCTTGAGCTACTACGCAATGCGGAGACGTTTGAAGACTGGGAAGAGGCGGCACTTCATCTCGATAATCTATTAGGACTCGATATATGGTATGTTGACGCCGATCCCTTTACAGATTATTCGCGGATGAAAGAAATATTAACACGTGGTTGTTTTTCTAGGAGGAACAACCCGACGTCTAAATACTACGACTGGGCCCTCATAACGGAACGATTAGACTCGTTGATCATCGCACGGGAAGAAAACAACTATGAGCAGCTTGTCAACTTGTTTCGGTCGGGCCTCGTCCGCAACCTCGGAAACATCACCGTGCCGAAGCTGTACAACCGATCATTCTCTGGGACCAAGTACCTAATCGAAGAATACATTGCCCAAGTTGCCGAGTCGGTAGAAGATATTAGCGCTTTGCCGACGAGTGCTGCCTCCGGTGTGCACGCTAACGAGAAGGCATTAACGAACCAGATGAAATTGGATTTTATCCACGATACGAGGCAGGCGTTTGGACGAAGCACACTGGTCCTTCAAGGCGGCGCAATCTTTGGTCTGTGTCATCTGGGAGTGGTGAAAGCTTTGTTTCTCAGAGGCTTGCTCCCGCGGATCATCACTGGCACGGCAACTGGTGCATTGATCGCTGCCTTGGTGGCAATACATACCGAAGAGGAGCTGCCAGCCGTCCTTAGGGGTGATGGTATCGATCTCAGCGCCTTCGCGTCCAAGGGAGCTACGGAGCATGGCCAGATCCTCGCTGAACAATCGCTCAAGTCGAGGTGGGAGACACTGATGCGGAGAATTCGACGGTTCTCGCGAGAAGGTTACTTCCTAGATGTCACTGTGCTCGAGGAATGCGTGAGAGCAAATGTTGGTGACTTGACATTTGAGGAAGCGTACAATCGCAGCAAGAGAGTCTTAAACATCACGGTTGCGACAGATGGCCAAGGGGCTGGTGTCCCAACCCTCCTAAACTATATCACCGCGCCCAATGTGGTATGTATACCTAAAGACAAGACCTGAATGTTTTCTTTTCTTTTCTTTTCTTTTTTCTTTTCTTTTCTTTTCTTTTTTCATTTCTTTCTTTTCTTTTTGTGGAATCCTGTACTGACCTTGGTGATAGTTGATTTGGACGGCTGCAGTTGCTTCAAATGCGTCCTCGCCATCCTTGTATGGGCACTCCAAAGCTACAATTCTGTGTAAAGATGCGCATGGCAACATTGTTCCCTGGGCTCCGGCAAATACCACCGACTTCCGCCACTGGACACATGCTTCTTATACCGATCGTGATTCTCCCCTCAGGCGCATTGCTGAGCTGTTCAACGTGAATCACTTTATCGTTAGCCAGGCCAGACCTTATCTTATTCCTTTCCTACAATCTGATATGCACGGACCGTCTCTACTAGAGACTCGGAGCAAAACAACACAGCTTTCAGCTTTCCTGGTACGGATGGTGGGACTTGAAATTAGGCATCGTCTACGACAGCTGGATTCGCTGCGTCTTCTTCCGGCCAGCATCCGCCGCTTCTTAGTGGATGAGCAAGTACCAGCAGCATCGATGACCTTGGTGCCAGAAGTAACAGCTGGTGACTTTGTGCGCTTGCTTGAGACTCCTACACGAGATACTTTGAATTATTGGATATTACGAGGTGAGAGGAGCGTGTGGCCAGCGGTGGCAGCATTAAAGATACGTTGTGAAGTGGAAAACGAACTGGATCGGTCATATCAAGTTGTTCGGAAGCTCAAAGCAGGAGATTTGCGGCGCAAAGGAAGCATGGCAGGGTTTGCCGATAACGGGCGTTAGGGTTATGGCAAACTGGCTCTTTATTTTCACCTTTCCCTTTTGTATGTAGGCTTTTATTCAGGTTCATTGTTTTCTTAATATGGATTCGTGGAGGAGTATTGATAGTTTTTTTTATTTATTTTTATTTTTATTTTACCAGTATATACAGCATTTGGAATATAATTATCAACTTTATTATATCAACCTAATGTGAGCATCTTTACTGAGTCAGGAGAGCCCATTGATGAAGCATATGGGGAAGATAATCTGCTATCTGGATTGGCTAGGCACGAGATAATTCACCTCTGTTCTCACAGGTGCAATAAATTGTTAGAGCAGCTGATTGACGTGTCCCAATCTTGAATGGGGTGTGTCGATTTCATCTACTGGTAGGTGAACAAAATGTGAGATTCCTGATCCTCAATGCTCTTCTAGCCATCATTTCTGCACTCATGCGCTGCAATCAAGTATTCACCATAGCGTGAGGCAAAAGATTAGTCTTTCAACCTGCTTCACTTGAACTTTTCTACTAAACTATACCAATGCCTCGTATTGCTATCAACTTCTCGCAATAGTATTTCCCCCATTTGCAACTCTTTGGCACGAAGTCTCACAGCTTTTTTTTTCCTTAATTACATATATTAAGCTATCGAAATGGATATCTCCCTGACGGTGAGGTCTATTTCTCCTACTTGCCACCACACATCATCGTTCATCATACTGCATGACGGATGTTCGTCAGCAACACAGCTATATGCTGCGATCAAGGCAGCGCTCAAACCAGTCGATATCAGAGATCTACTACAGGGTACAAAGATCGTCTTCATTGACGCGCCCTTTGCAATCAACGAGACAATAGTGGATAGTGAAAGCGAAGACGAAGGCGAATGTGACGATTTCGAGACCGATTTTCGCTGGTTCACATCCACAAACTTGGTCGGTGCCGATGACACCGCAGCTTTGTATCAGTGGAAAGAGCTCTCCGTCTCCATGGAGCGGTTAGGCAGAGGCATAGAGTGGGAAGCTCAAACTGTCGGCCGAGGAAACGTTTTTGTGCTGGGCTTTGGAATGGGCTTTGCGGTTGCGGCAGCGTATATGTTGCAGATGGAGGATCCGATTGGGGGTCTTTTGGGCGTTTACCCCTGGATGCCTTTTCATGGGGATTTGAAGTCTGTTGCTGTCTATGGCGAGATGACGACGCCGCGGGAGTTGATAAGACGTCCTTATTTCCTGAAGGCTAACAAGCAAGAAAGAGGAGAAGAAGAAGAAGAAGAGGGAAAAGGAAAAGAAAGTAGTGGTGATGATAGTGACGATGGATCTTGGTCTGGCTTCTCAACTCCGACTTTGAGTGCTGATGACGATGATGCAACGACTTCAGAAGCTATGCGTAGCCGCGTGGCAGGGCTTCTCAATTATCTTGTTGAGAAGGGAGAACCTCCTATTGGCAAGCGAATCTACGACCGTACAGATTCTACCACACCAGTGCTGTTAGTGCAAGGTGCAAAGGACGAGAATGTCGGCTTGGCATACGCAAAAGAAGCCTTGGAGACGCTCCAGAAACTTGGATTTGAAGTCAAATTGAAGGTGATGGATGGAGAGGGACATGAGATGACTCGTCAGATGCTTGGGGCCTTGTTTAATGAGTTTATGGTGCGAGGGCTGGGGGATGAGAATGTCAGGGAGAGTATTGGAGAGTATCTTCAGGGGGGTTGGTTGTGAGCATATAGAATTATAGGGAGACGAAGGGACAAAGGAAGGATTTCTCGACTTCTTTTGATAGTATGGATGGATTTAGGAAAGCAGAGAGCAAAGACGGGTGATTATAAATGAACGAAACCATAGGCTACGAGATATGGGAATGAGGTATGGCTGGTATATATATATATATATATATGCTCTCTCATTCAGCTTAGCTATCATACATGTTTTCATCAAATTATTTTACGTGCTAGGTAAGTGGCTGACAAGAAGAGAGACCGTATACAATATAGTTGCCTGCAGAATCATACCTAATTTCTATATAGGTAAAGATATTATATGCTGATATCAATACTAGGTAGCGTCTTTAACTAGAGGTCAAGTATCTACGGAATGGAATACTTGTTGGAATACCTGTTTCTTCGTCAGCCGCTTCCAAACTGTTCGAATTACGTTATCGCCTTTCGTCTGCACAAAAGGTTTCTCACCTGGTCCCTAAATCATTCATAAATCTTGCCAAATATCAACTCTTTATGCTCGCCATTTCTTAGCGGTTGAATGGTAATACTTCAAACGTCAGTGAAAACACGAAAATAGCTTCAGCCTAAAGCCAAATTCAAGTATTAATCGCGCCTTAAAACCTATTCAGAACCCTAGCTTACTCAATTTGAAAAAAAATTCTTTTTCGCTACGAATCGGACTCCAACAAATATACTATCATCGTCTCGCATCTCTTCATCATTCCCAAATTCCTCGTTGCCTTGACCAAGACACGTCAGGCAAGTAACCACAACTGATGTGTATTTGTCGCCCATTCGTGATGGTAGCCTGGATTTGGCAAGCTCAACCAAATGATATTTAATTTTGGAAGACGAAAATGCTGATCCCTTTTCATCAAATTCAAAGCCTTTCATGTTAAGTCCTAAGCTAGGCGAAGGTAATTTATTATCATCTACGTGCTCTCCATCTCCTTCATAATGCACAGAGCTATCCCATAGGCCCATTTCCAAGAGACAGATTCTTAAGCTGTACACGTCATGTTGCATTATATACTCGTCTTGAGCAAGTAAACCTTGTCGTTATAGATGACGATAAGGGTTTCAAGTCTTGGAAGACCTGGGATTTATGCATGCCAATGTCTTCGTCCACCGAGACGTTAGGTAGCTGCTCATTATCATTCATGTCATTATTGGGTTTAGAGCTTACTTTTACTTCGATATTTGCATTCATGGTAGTAAATGCTGGACTGGATTGGGTTTGTTAAGCTTGCTGATGCCAAAATCAGCAAGCGTCGGCAGCCAGACGCCGCAAGCCTGTGGATGATGCAGCGAGGAACTCACGTATCTGTAGCGCCTGAGGCGTTTGGACTCAACACAGATAGATAGTACCACTTCTTATCCATATTCTTTGGCCCTAAGCGCCATGGCATACCGAATACTCACCAATAACCTCCCATTTGAAAATGTAAATGATATGTTTAGATTTGTTCATAACATGATTTCATTCCCATCAGCCCTCATGGAGAGAAATAACGTCTCAGCGCGGAGACGCTTTATTTTCAGGCTCATAATCCTCAACACCGGCTAACAGCTGCCTCAACAACGAAGCATGAATAGTTGTAGTGCTGGTGAAATGTCCAGCTGAGGCAAATTTTTCGATAGAACCTTACTAGTACATATGCTGATGCGTGATTAGCAACTTCCAAAGAGTTTGAACAAACTAGAGGAGGCTACCTATATGTTACCTGCGTCCAAGGCTTGGAGCGATGAGTCAACGATTATGACGACCGGCCGCAAAGATGCAACTGCCGTATTGAATCCACTCTTCAGTCACTCTCGAGGATCTTCTGTCGATATTGCTAAAGCGAAATCAACACTTTTCAGAGAAGTGGAAGCACGATATAGTATGGAATGGCAACCGCTTAGGGAACACATGATTAACTCGATGCCCGACAAGTGGACATATGGAATGGTTATCGATTACGAGGTGCTTAAAAAGAATTCAACTGCAGTTTTGTCCTTCCCCCGCCCTCCCCGCCAGAGAAAGATACGGAGATAGAGATAGAAACAGACAGACAGAGAGGGAGGGACTGGAAACGTACAGGCCTAGACAAAGGCCAGTGCAATACGGCTATTCGGAGCGGAGAGGAGTTTTAGTCGTAGAGCGAGTTCATGCTATGATGTATCACTATTGAGGACTTAGGTTAGGGTTTGTTTGACCAGAGCTGTAAGTGTGAGAGTATCCTCCCTAGTCTCCGTCGCTGATAGGTTTGAAGAGAGTACTACACCTTTACTTCTTCTGTCTCTAGTCCTTGCAAATATATCTAGTCTCCATGGACATAATCCAGTGGGACGCGCCGTTACATTATTTGGTAGCTCTGGCATGATGCAGTGTTTCGAGTAGTGTAATGCAGCAGACTTCTTGGGAAATATGTGATGTCGGAGGGCAATTACAAGTTCCGGCTTGATTGGCAGGATGTTTTCTTGGGCTGTATGAGAAACTGCTCCAAATCACGACCATACTAGGCTCCGAGACATGCGTCATGCTGGAACTTATGACCAAATGTACTCATAGAATGGAGATAGTCTACTCCTTTAGTACCATCCGTACCTATTCTCATGAGAATTCACTTTCGCTGGGGGAGATTTTGTACGAGCGGCACGGACAAAGAGACATGTCAGTTTTGGTATTGGATAAATGGACCGTCTTGAAGTTTTAAATAAAAAAAAATTGAATAAAATAGAATTCTGTACAAGATTCTGTCTGGTTGCTGCATCAAAGCACTGACTGCCCTGCCCTATTGTCCAAAGTCAAGGTTGATTGAGATGGACGTTGATGTACTCTCATATAAGCCAAGTTGCAGATATACCCTGGCGTCTTATCAGGCCAGCTGGTTGGTACCTTGAGTTTAACATCTGCTGCCAAAACAATACACACTTAGAACAAAAAAAAAAAAAGGTGATGAAATGTTTCTTTGTGCTCCAATCTATTATTGAATGAATGAATGATGATGATAGAGGACTATGCATGAAGCGAGGAAAAAAAGACTGACGGGTGTGGGATTCGAACCCACGCCTCTTGCGAGATGCGAAATCCTTTTGAAGGATCAAGAGATTATCTTGAGTCGCACGTGTTAGACCACTCCACCAACCCGCCTTAGCGTCTTCGTTGGGGAAGAAGGGTGAAAACTCTGTATATGCGGCTATTTTCTAGTTACTTAGCGCCATTTGTTCCGAGAAGAAGCAGGACTCTGTTAAGAGTTGTTATGCTCGTATAAAGCACAGTATTATGTCTATAGTCGAGGCGTGTGATGACATGCATCTTACTTCTTCTTGCACGTGAGTGTATACACATGACCTGATGCAAGCGCCTGCCCGTTTGCAACACCAACAAGAGAGTTATTTTCGTTCAGAAAGCCCCAGGGTTTCCCTTTCATTAATATTATTGATGTTTTTCATGAGCTTGGTGATCACTTATCACTTCTCAACAGCAAAGCTGCAATGGTACGTATTTAAGAGCGGAAGTCTCCTAAGTAGTGCACAGGATATGCTGAAATATGATATAAGTAATATTAAAAAGGAAAATACAAGAAGGCATTACTAAAGCTATCTAGTATCCGAACATCAGTGGCTCTCCCTCTCTCTCTCTCTCTCTCATGTTTTGTTTGTTTCACGCTGTTTGTATTCAATGAGATCCGCTCGCTCCACTTCGATATCCCTGCAACCCGAGTCTGTTCCAAATAAGAGTTCAATGGTGATTTCGGAAATTTGACGTCTGTTCTTCGATTGGAAGAACTATTGCCTAACAATTTGGGAACCTTACAGTTTCAATACAATTTTCATCGTTAAGCAGAAGACTATAATGAACCTCCTAATACAAGAATATGCATTTTTTTTTTCTTTGCTGCGTTTGATATTTAAAACCTTTGTTGCCAGCTTTCCTTGAATACGTCTCATGTAAAGACATATTCTATTGGTACTACATACACTGGCGATACGGCCAATAGCCGAGGCCGGAAAATAGTCAACAACAACGAGCTTATCATGCGTGCCATACAGAATGGCCATTGTTCAGATGCAAAGAGATTCACCAACTATTATGGCAAGATTACCTCCTCTAAGTAGGAAATTTCAACAAAGTTACCAGCCCAAAAAAGAGCTCTGTCTTAAAAAGTTGTTTAACGCTAACCCTGAACTTGGTTGTAACCTGATCATAAAATACCTATATAATGGGAATAAGATGAAACATTAGATTCCGCCTATTACCAATCATCCCTCTATAAATACGTCAAGTAATGTTGCAATTATCACCGCCTACTCCGTACCTGTACCGTCAATGCCACTTTCCCTCGTTACAAATAAACCCCTTAATTATACTCGTCAAAAATGTTGTGTCTTTTGTTTTTGTTTAAGCTGTAACAATCTGCTTATACAATCGCTGCTGCTTCTCTTTGCTTCGGATGATGAAGAAGAGGGTAAGGCAGATAATCTCAATGACTGCTGACGCAATGAGGGCGTAAAAGCTGTAGTTCTGCGAGGAGGTATTAGCGATATGAAGTAGTGGGAATTGTAGGTGTTGGATAAGCAATTTATTTCCAAACGTACCAATTCAATACATAACGGCTCAAAGCTAACTTTGTCGGCGTTCAAGGTCTTGTGGGAGCATGACCATGACCAGAGGTCCCAGTGCTTCTTGCCTCTGGCGTTGTCGACCTTGTAGTAGACAACAGCGGCAATCCATGCGGCGATGGAGAATACGGACGTCAACACAACAGCAACGGGATACAATGCGGTTTGTCGTAAGGCACGGATCTGGAATCATACCATTAGGATTCAGGCATTCTAAAACGTCAAGGGGCAACAGGGAAGAATCAAACTTACACCATAGCACAGACTTATTAAGGACGAGATGTGAATGACAGAAGCGATGGCACCGGCGCCGATATTTACCCAAGTCGGCCACAGATCCATCTGAGCTGCCCAAGCGCGCATGCGGAATCCAGAGCTGGAATTTTGAACAGTCTCATTACGTGACCGGCTCCAAACCCAAGCCACATGACCTTGCACGGCAATGGTTGAGAGGGCCAAGGCCAATGCCAAAAGACGCAGAGTGATGCGCACAGAACTAGAAGCTTGCTTGACACGGATCTTCTTCTGCCTGGCCTGGCGCGAACTGCCAGCAGCCATATCATGTGGCAGCAGCTTTTCGGCATAAGCAGCGTCTTGATCCATGCTGTGCGCGCCACTATATGGTTCATATGCCATACTTGGATGTTGTTGGTTGGGATGCATTGTTTTTGTTTGATGAGGGTTTGGTGAACAACAGACGAAACAACGAGATGAGATGAGAGGTTGAATAATGGAATGTAACTCGGACAATAGACAAGTTTTTAAAAAAAGTTGCCAGGAGCCTAAGATGAAATACTTGCGACTCAAATCTCGTTCAGTGGCTATGCAAGGGACCGGCTGCTTATGTTGCCGCACTAGTCTAAAGGTAAGCTTGATGCTGCAACCCTGTTCGTTCTGATTCTGATGTGTTTTCAATGGGTCTTTGCTGTATATTTAGAATTCTATCGTAATCAAGAATCTTATTTAAGCATACTTTTTTTCTTCCCTTGGCAGTAGATATAAATACGCAATAGCAATTTTATGCAGCATGAGTTGGCTAAATGCAATCAGGTGGGTTTCATATGAAGTAGTACTCCGTACTAAGCTGACCGTTGCTTATAACCTCAATTACGTGAGAAGTTAGTCAAAGAAATTATTTTTGGCCCGTTTCAAAGTTGTTTTTAGTGTCAAGTGAGTCTAACCGGCAATGTTTAGCTGCAAATATACGGAGTACATACGAGTATACTCACTAGTTATGAGGAAAAGCTGTTTACTTTACAACCTAGAAAGAAAGGCCAACAGATCTCAGTTGTACGAAGTCTGGCTTAGATAACTATAAGTATGAATATAGTCCACAAGCATCATATCTTTTTTTTTAATTTTTTTTTTTTTAAATATGTATTTACGTCTGTATTTATTTTATTTATCTGTATTTATTTTATATATTTGAAAATAGAAACTCTCCAATACTCCATACCAAGTAGCAATACGAGTAGCACTTGTCTATAATAAACCACTAATTTATAATTAGGGGGGTATTTGAAAGAATAGTCTTGCACTTTGACTAACCTTATCCAACTAAGCCTATTTTTATAAATAAACATGCGCTAAGTTGCTTCGTTTACGGAGGGCTTGGCACACGGTTCATGCTTACTCCGTGCACCATTTAGGTAATATTTAGGGTTGTAGAAGGGCTTTGGACTCAATCTGATACTCAAATTAATATCTTTAAAAACAGCACAGCCCGTGCTTATTATTTCCGAGGCGGGGATCCACTCGTGGAGGGCTGTACGGAGTATACCCGAAGCTTTGTGACTGGAAAACGGGAGAAGCGATTCCCGCTTACACGTAGTACTTGTTACTCTGTGGGTTTAACTACGAGTACTTAATCACTCCCACCCCCTTACCCTCCTCAACTCCCACTTCATTTGGGAAAACAAACTACATTCAGTACTTGGGAAGCTTGGAAGGCAACCCAAGTCATTCAACTTCATAACTATGTTGCTCAAAGCTTCATGTCTTCTTGCTGCCGTCGCCGTCACGGGCGTGGCTGCTGACTTGTGCACCATTGGCCCTAACCCAGTGACGAACTGTGCAAATACAGACCTCACCAAGGCCAATTGGGACAAGTTCGCCATCGATAACTTCCTGTTTGTTGTCATCCGCACTTACGGAACATCAGACAACTTCCCCAAGTTTGCCCTGTCACAATTGGCGCCCAAGGGTCAGGAGAATGTAAACGCCAACTTCGACTGCTCAAATATCCAAGACCCGACCAATTGCCAAATCCACGGCTTGCAAAACCCAGACTCCGGAAACTGTCTCTTTAAAGATTTGGCAAACACATTATGTTTGGATTTCACCTCACCCGAGGCCGGGTTCCTCGCAGCCAACTGGATCAACTTGTATGAGGGCCTGCGCGCTCACTTCCTCGCCGTCCGCGAGGCTGCTGATCATCTGATCAATGAAAACTTCATCAGCAACATGGTCGACAAGCTGGCGCCGGCAAAGCAGCCCATTGGGCCGGCCGTCTTCGGACTCATCTCCGACTTGGTTGTCGACATTCTGCCCATCGGTAGCGAGGTTAAGGCCGCCACCACTTTCATCAAGAAGGTCAAGGTCATACGAAAAGCCGTCAAGAAGGATGTCAAGAACGATGGCAAGGACATTATCAGCATCTTGGAGTCAAACGCCGACATCGACAAGCAGGCTGCAGCAACCAAGGACACCATCAGCCAACAATTGGAGGCCATGGTCACTGGCACACAGCAGCGGATGACGGAACTTGTTCAACAGGTATTTGGGCCAAACCAGGATCCTACCACTGTCGATGACGATGACCAAATTCGCAACACTGCCGCTTTCTTGAACGCCTACAGCGGCAACTTCCTTGATGAGACCCCTCAGGTTTCTGATCTGGTCGACCAGATGTCGCTGCAGTTGAAGACATGGATCACCGCCCAAATCATCAATGTCCTTGGATATGCCATGTTTCTCGACACCACCCCACCAGCAGATCCTCCGGATGCACCCGGTACTGTCTGCAACGCACAACACGGTATTCTCGTCATTGGAGGCTGTGCTTTGTTCCGCATCGGCGCTGTCCAGGGCGACGACATCATCGAGGGTGCGACAAGGGCCAACGACATCTTTGCTCTCGATAAGCTTGGCGTCAACATTAACGATATCATTAGCAACGCACGCGGCTGCCCCAAGGGCAACCAGGTCGACTTTGAGGGCTTCTTGGCCATGGACAATACGAATAAGTTACCCGACTGCATGTTCACCTTCCCGGTCCAAGTCGGTCCACTAAAATAAGCTAAGAAACGGGAAGTCCTTGCATTGGAGAATATATATATATATATCCAAATTCCTTTTGAAAGCTTTAGCTTAATGCCCGGAGACGAATGTATGCCATCCTTTTTCTACTATTTCATAGTACGGCTGTCATGTTGGTTAAGAAGCTGTAATTAGAACCTAGATACCAGAGTACTATGTAGAGTACTACAAGCAATATAAAGAAAGTTTTTTTCATGGTTAAAGATGGGATTGTACCCTACCATAACTGTTGCTACTGCTAAGAAACTCTTTTGTAGCCCACGGCCGGTAGTAGAAACCATCCCGAGTTTCTGTTCCCCGACTTTTGTCAGTCATGTTGTGATAAGTCATGTTGTGATGAAAGGCACCACGATCTAATAATTCAGATCCTTTTCCAGGCCACTAATGCCAAAGAAAGCCACCATTATTTCCATTTTATGCAGACTGGTATTAATGTTTTCTATTCTGCTATATTTCCATTTGGCACTCATTCTTTGATTTTAGACAATGCCATTATGAAGTTTGGTTCGGAGAGCGAATTCAACTTCGTTATGACTTTTGATAGCAGCAGCACCACACCACAAATGAAAGGAAAGGGAAGAGCCAACTATTCCCTGCCTCCATGCAATGTGCAGTATATGCTTCTAAGCAACTGTTTGCTCTGGAGATTTGTTGCATCTTGGCGCTTCGCTTGACAGGCCCATGAAGATAAGGTTACCTTTTCAAATATTGATGATTGCCTAAGATGCAGTACGTGTCAACTGTTAGGCAGCACGGCATAGTGAAAGCGATCAATCCCCTATTAGGATTAAATTCATTTTGTTTGTGTTATTGTGGGGGTTGATGAAGCAGCGCAGTGTACAAGTAGGTTAGTTGTAGATGTTGCATGGGGGCGAGATGCAGCGCGTAAGCGTATGTTGCAATGAATGCCCAATTTACTATTTAGTCATCAGATGCAGTCAATCAGAAGCCTTTGGCTTCCGTGTTGACATTTGGGCACGAAGTAAGAAGTACGGACAATGAATGCGTATGGGGGGGGGTTCTCGTGAGAAACACTCAATGTATTATCAGGAAAGATACATGTACACAAATACAGCTCACCGCAATATCCCATCCGAGACACATCATGGAGGCTGTGCAGCTGTGTCAATTTTGTAGTAAGATCAATTTTGAGGCCCTCAGGAACCCCTTGACTTCAGATATCCCTGCACTGAGAGAAGGCAGAGCGGATACGAGTCGGCATCCATTCAAAGACAGGCGAGACGATGCCCACAAGCCGGTACCACTAGGCACATTCGGCGAGCTTCTCCAAAGGAGGAGCACATGCCGCCTATGTCGAATTATCGGCGATATTCTCACAACTTATAGAAGTGACAAGATTAAGCAAAGTGATGGCTGCAATGCAGAAACAGCCTTCTTTGGCGTGTATCGCGACCCATTTGGAAAGTATTACTGGAATCGTCGACTGTCTATCCTTGTGGAAAGCGAAACCGATGCATATAGCGTGGGGGGCCCTAAGAAAAGCATCTATTACGCATTCCAACCATGCGATATTGGTGCCGGTTCCATAACAGTTGACGAGAACTTCGTTGACCCTCGCGCGAGAGTGGACATGATGGTCTTTGGCGGCCGGAGGCGACCTCTTCAGCTGGATCTGCGGTGGGTTCGTCGTTGGATGCACATATGTGAGGCTGACCATGGAGAGACGTGCAAGCGAGCCGATATAGAATCAAGTCAGAAAGCTGAAGTGGTGCGGTTCATCGATGTAAAAAAGAGATGTATAGTGACTTTTGAAAATGTTCATTTTTCGCAATGTCAGTATATTGCCTTGAGCTACGTTTGGGGAGGACCCCAACTTGAACGGCTCGAGACTTCAAATGTTGACAAACTAGCACGGCCTGGATCATTAAGCCGGGCTTTACCACAAACAATAGAAGATTCTCTGCTTCTAACGGAATCGCTAGCTATTCAATATCTTTGGGTCGATGCCTTGTGCATTATCCAAGACGATGACGATGATAAGAAGATCCAGATTGGATTCATGGGCCAAATATATGGCTTCGCTTTCCTGACTATAGTAGCAGCATCCGGATCAACAGTACATGCTGGATTACCAGGCCTTCGTCCGGGAAGCCGCTCCCTAAACCAACAAGAGGTAGTGGTTTTACAAGATGCCAAAGCTAATGCAAACGGCAAAGTGACCTCCAGTCTGTCTCTGTTGACAACTTTGGATCCGCTGGGCAACCCAAACGAGCATTATACGGAACGAACGCCTTGGAATAGCCGTGGTTGGACCATGCAAGAACGCGTGCTGTCTCGACGGGTACTCGTTTTCATGCCTGAGCAGGTGTACTGGGTCTGTAGGGAAACCACCTTTTGTGAGGAGTCCTATTTTGAGAACGACCTACTCCGTTTTCATCGTTTCCATGAAGGTGCTACCGAAAAGACACTCAAGAGAACCTTTCGAAACTTTTATGAATCTGGTGACCCAGATACCAGGTTCTGGAAGACATATCAAGATCTTGTGGCCACATACACTCGTCGGACTTTCACTTGCCAGGGAGACGTTTTTGACGGGTTTCTTGCCGTAATTCAGGGTCTGTCTGCTCTCTCGAGAAGTGAGTTTACATGGGGATTACCTCGTTCGCATTTCGAGCAGGGCCTACTCTGGACTTCGTTTTCCGGAGTGAGACGTAGACGGGATCATTCCACTTTACCAATGACGTCGTTGCAAATCAAGGTTCCGTTTCCGAGCTGGTCATGGATGGGCTGGATCGGTGAAGCGTTCATCTGTATAGGTGAAGAACGTTGCGATGAATTAGAGCTAGGGTAAGTTTACTCTCTCTCTCTCTCTCTCTCTCTCTCTCTCTCTCTCTCTCTCTCTCTCTCTCTCTCTCTCTCTCTCTCGGAAAATAGCCATACCGTACCACACGATGCAACTTGCTAAGCTTACTTATCGTTTAGCGAAAGACCAGAGATCTTGTGCTTTGAGCATCAACATAACCCACTTCGCTTTGAGCGTGTGAGACACTCGTCAGTAGTGTATGAGCGGTCAGAGCGGCAAACTAATCTTGGTTGGAAACATCAGAACAGCCAGCCGGTAACCCTAATTGATATTGATACTCACTTCCCTGGCCTTCGCATAGAGTTGAGTAATATTCCAGAAACTCAATTAGTCTTCTTCTGGACGAGTTCCTGCGTCTTCAACTTGACTCCGCCCAGCGACTTCACGGTTTGTGGTGGTAATCTCGTAGATTCGCTTGGAGACGTCGTTGGATCGACGGGCAAAATGGGGCCACAGCATCGCCAGACAAATGGCGATTGGGGTCGGCATGAGTTTATTGTCTTGGGCAGTCGGCGAAACCAGTTCTCGGAACCGATGCTCTTGGTGATTCAGATAGAGTGGAAAGGCAACATTGCTTACCGCCTGAATTATGGAGAGATAAACGAAAAAGCGTGGGCGAGAGAAGTCCCTGTCTGGAAGCTGATTGTACTTGGATGAGTTCCAAAGGTGGCCTCACCAAGCACTATTTATGTAACGCTTATCATCCTGCTATATTTCATGTTACCCCCTTTCTGATTTCATTCCAACAGGCTCATTTTGAAGTATCTGAAAGGGAATAGGTTTTGTCCGATCGCACAGCCCGGCAACTCCTTCATCCCAACCATCTCTCGCTTTCACCACCTGCGCAGGCTAGATAGCATTAGAAAGCCAGTCGGTGCTGTAAATAAATAGGTAAACGCTATCTTCTCGACAGCCCTTCATGTATAGCAGATGCTAAAAGCAAGCATTAATCTTGTACGACAAAGAATGCTACTGCTCCCGCTCGGTTGCTTTCTCCTGCGGTCCTAGTAATCCTTGTATACTGCATTCGATCTATCTCGATGACAGACAATTTCTTGCTCCTTTTTTTTGGGGAATCAGAATGATAACGAATTTCCACGGGAAGAGGTTTCAACTTATGCATCATTCGATGTCTTGAATTAGATGATGGAATGCTTCCAGTACTTCGCTGAGTGAAAATCACTGTATAGAAATCAATAGGGTGGGGTTGGGCAACAAAAAGCTAAGGTGGCCGAGTGGTCTAAGGCGATGGTTTTAAGTTGTGACTTCCTGCTTAAACACCATTATCGAGAGATGCCAGGGTTCAAATCCCTGTCTTAGCATGTTGTTTTTATTCCTTTTTCATTCCCCTTTCTCTCTCTTTTTTTTTTTTCATCGTTGACCCTTCGTACACTCATCAGCCAGTACTATACAAGCAGTGAACGACTATAAAGAGTTATTCATTCTATAAGGACGGGACAGTAACTTTCAGCTTCTTCAATGGCGATAAGTATAAGAAAGAAGAACTTCTATGATATAAAATCCTTTAAAAAGTGTATCCATCTCTATTTTGATAAGACTTTTCCAAACTTTATCTGAGAGTGGAGGTGCTTACAACTAAAGCCCACCACCTCATGCTATATCCTCTGGACTGTCACTGAACGATACTTTAAATGTTTACCGGAAATGGAACTCAGTTGTTAATATAGAGCATATTGAATATGTTATCTTACGTTATCGTTCAAGGTTTTTGTTATCCAGGCTGTGCCTTGCTTCGGAATCTCGTTCAATTCTAAAACTAGGGTTTGGTGGCAAATCCCCAATTGCAGTATCTAACTATCTAATTAGAGATTTGTCGCCACCAAACTCTCTTCAGTTCCTTAAGAATATTACGTGCTGTTCACGTAAGCTCTCCGCCAGGTTAACTAGTTAAGCTCATGATTGATTTGGACTTATAGGGCTTGGATTGATGATTTAGTTAGTAGTCGGCTCTCGACCGCTAGATACCTTGACGAGTGTCTGTACCATCTCTAATATGAAGTTTTCACACATTAGATTATTAAAGTTTTCTTAATCCTTTTATAAATTCAGAGCTATAACTTTATTGAGATGATGAATAATACAAAAAGTTAGATAATAAAAATAAATTTGATGCAAAGACATGAGATGTTAAAGTAATAAGGTGATGACTTCTGCGCAACGACTAAAATGAGCCAGTATGGTACCTGCCACAACTACGTTGTGATTTAGACTGTGTAACTTACGGACTATAGGGTGAGTCTAGATAGCATGATTCGCCTCTTCATTACCAGTGTTCTCTTACATAAATGTCATGTTCTTATTTCATATTCGGTGTTTCATTATGTAGAGATAGCTTTCTGCATGTATGCGACACAGTCAATATAACGGATCAGACACCAACACTCTGCCTTCTACCAAACACGTAGAAAGAAATAATGGTTTCTAGAAAACATTAGGCTCAAATAGATGAAAGCAAATTGGGTGCTAAAACACCCAGATATGAAGTGTACAAACTCGTTTGCCGCCCTATGCAGAAGCGAGGACTAGCATCGACGTTTTAGAAAAGCTTTTCCAAGTCTCATTAAAAAATAACATCATTATACCAACAGAGTTCTCTATTATAGAGTCCTTGGAAGAAGACAAGATCAAAAATAAAGTGATGAACCAGTATCACGACTTTCAATTTCCAGGAAGATATAATGTACATGTTGGCGATATATGACATGGTTGATATGATAGATAACCGATTAGCTCCTATCCTTACTGTATATTAATTTCTTTTAAAAAGGAACAAATTGCTTTTCTGAAAGAGATTATATCGTTTGCAGTCTTTCTTCTTTGTTCACCTCTGCTTGCAGATGCTATAAGAATACAAGCGTTCAAGAGTGGGGCCCCGAATCGAGAGTTTGAGATCTACTGATTTCGCCATAACGCAAGGCTTCACTTAAGAAGACACTAGCTATTTATCTATTCATTCAATATTGATTCAACAGCATGCCAGTTCACTCCTCTACCTTTAAACCATTATTACTAGAAGTCAACGACCAAAGTCACTATCGTATGAAGCATATATTTCTCGTATGTCTACTTTAGAACTTGAGGGTGGTGCAGACGTCCAACGCCACAATCGGCGACTAGCAAACCCCACATGTCGCAAAATTTCATTACTGAGTGACTTACATCTTTAGTCACTCACATCATTCATTCATTCACTCACTCACTCACTCACTCACTCACTCACTGAGGAGAGTTTGAATATAATATTTAAAAACAAAAAACCCAGAGAAAACAGCGTGCCCAACATGTCGTCGCCGTCCGAAGCAATCACTACCCTCTCCCTTCAGTCCCTCAATAAACTCTCATCCGGCAAGGTCCGCGATCTCTTCGAGCTTGACGCCAGCACCCTCCTCGTCACTGCCTCCGATCGGATCTCAGCTTACGATGTCGTCCTCGCCAATGGTGTTCCTGGAAAGGGCCTTGTCCTCACCCAAATCTCAGCTCACTGGTTCTCTGTCCTTGAGGAGAAAATCCCCGGCTTGAAGCACCACCTCCTATCCTTGTCACCCCCGGCCTCGGCTCCCTTGACCCCGGAAGAACGCAGCCTCCTCCGTGGGCGAACAATGGTCTGCCGTCGGCTGCGAGTGTTTCCTATTGTATGTAGTGATGGTCAATTCTCAATTCATCATGCTCGCATTTTGCGAAATGACTACTGATTGGCCTCTTCTTCATAGGAAGCAATAGTGAGAGGCTATATTACTGGCAGCGCATGGAATGAGTAGTGAGTCATTCCCAGTAGCTTCACTTGTATACATACTTCCGGCGCTTTCAATGTATAACAATAGATTTGTGGAACAAAAACCACTACTGTGCAAATCAATTGCTAACAAATCTGGACAAGTGTTGCCCATGGCACTGTCCATGGCATTCCACAACCCGCCGGACTACAACGATGCGGCATGTTCCCTAATGGACCTATTGTAAGTCAAGCTTCAGCTGTCCAAGGCTCTTCCTCATCTATTACATCACATCTCATCTCATTATTATTTATCATCGGTCACGATACACCTCCTAGTATATATTATACCATCAACTCCGCATAACCTACGCCAAAAGGGGTATCCGAAACTAACATCAAATAGTATACCCCATCAACCAAAGCCCCCATGGGAGAGAAAGACGAAAACATCTCTCCTAAGCAAGCCGCAGAAATCATTGGCGAGAAATACGCTGCTAGGATCGAAGAGCTAAGTCTGTCCATCTATACGGCCGCCGCAACCTATGCCCGTGAACGAGGCATAATCGTAGCCGATACCAAGTTGTGAGTTTTTTTTTTTTTCCTATACTCCCTCATGTATCATCCTCAAAGCTATACTAATCAAGATATTTCAGTGAATTTGCACTTGATGAGGCTACGGATGAAGTTGTTTTGGTAAGGCATTCTGGTGGTTTTAAATCCTTCCCTATGATCATCATATCTTGAAGGGGAAAGCTATTGAATTAACGCTCAATATTAATTATCTCATAATAACCTCCAAGTAGCTAGAAACAAAAGGCTAACTGACACATTGACAGGTTGATGAGGTTTTAACTCCGTACGTCGAACTCGCATTAAGCCCAGGCTTTCACACACTCACACACACACACACAAATTCATGAGTGTCCTTCCCCCTGTCCAAACCAACGCTAACCCCCCGAACCAGTGACAGCTCAAGATTCTGGGATGCAGCAGAGTGGCAAACCGGCAAGGAAGCCCCCTCTCTCGACAAGCAATACGTCCGTGACTATCTTACAAGTTCAGGGCTGAAGGGCAAGCTTGATGTAAGTTTTACTCCAGGGCTGTCACCAGCTCGTATTTGCACGTTATTTTTATTTTTAAACCCCCCCAGTAAAAAAAAAACAAGGAAATTCAACTTGGCAAAACCACTTCAGCCCTTCCACCCCATGTTCGCCTTTTCATGTGCTTATTCTGCCTTAGGTCACGCTACCTGAAGAGGT
Organism: Trichoderma oligosporum; assembly: GCA_015266385.1. Classification (NCBI taxonomy): domain Eukaryota; kingdom Fungi; phylum Ascomycota; class Sordariomycetes; order Hypocreales; family Hypocreaceae; genus Trichoderma; species Trichoderma oligosporum. The sequence goes on along the minus strand of JACBYL010001098.1, from coordinate 1,114 downwards.
TATTAATGAAACTGTGAAAAAATATCAGAATGTTTTTGAAAGGTGGGTTAGACTTTGCTTCTTTTTTGTTTCAAATTTTACAGGGCTGCTCGATGCTGACCACCCCTTAGATTGACTGGCAAAACATTGGAACAAGCTTGGACAGCTTTGGAAAACTAACGAGCAGTCAAGGCAGTATGGTAGAGGAGAAGGAGGGTGTGTGTGTGTATGTGTGTGTGAGAGTGTGTGTGGAATAGCTGATTGGGGCTTTTAGTCGCCACCGCAAAGAGTGTGATCTGCGTCAGGCTTAATCAGAAAAAGAATTCAATAACTATCTATCTATCCATCCAGCTGCCGTAAGCTTGGTTGCCTATCCTTGGACAAAGATCGCCGACCTTTCCCAATGTCTCCCATTTAGAATAAACTAACATTCGTCTAGAAGGATTCTAGATCATCTTTCACAAGTGAGGCGCTGAGGTCTAGACTACATAGCAGGCCACCACTATGTTGGTCCCCTTGTCTACTCATATACCGAACAAATCAAGCAAAAGCAGTGTCACACCCAATTGCGCCATAAAATCCAAGAAAAGAAAAGTTCTGGAAAACCCAAAGCCGGCCCTCACTAGTCGGCTGCCTCCCACCGACACATCCTTGCTAGGAACAATTTTTTTTTTTTGTTTCCGAATGATACTGGGCTACAGGATTCCCCCAAGCAGATCAATCAGTAGTCACATAGTCCTAGTTTGGGGGGAGGACATCGTGATTGGGTGGGTGCCAAGGAGCATTCGCGTTACGCAAACAACCTTGGCATGGTACTATTTGCTTTTGTTAGCATCATTCAAGTCTTTGTTGTCTGCCTCATCGCCTTACGAGTGTTATTACAAAGCTTGCGAGTGCCGAGAATCGGCAAGAACTTACCCCTGATGCACAGTAAGGTCGGACGAATATGTACCTGCCAATGGGATGATTTCATCCAATCAATCCATACATTCGCTCGCAGTCACTACCAAGCCTGGACCATAATCATTCCCCACGATGGGCTGGATCATTCTAGACCTAGCAATCCAGAAAAAAACAAAGATGGATTGGATCATCAAAACTGCAAAAACAACCCGGGGGGGAAGGGGGAGGGGGA
>JACBYL010001096.1:0-73390 GCA_015266385.1 Trichoderma oligosporum | reverse complement strand
TAAATAAATAATTATAATAGAATATTTTTAAAAGAGCGCTATAGCCTATTAAGCCAAAGAGCGATATAAACTCCAAGAAGCGCTTATATATATCGCTCCTTTAGTTAAAGCGCTCTTTATAATCCTTCTTAACACCATGATTAGCTACTCGGTCCTTCATTATTCCGAGGTATGTATTAATTGCTGCGGTAATTAGAGATCGGTCGGGTTGTGATACAATTCTCCTTCACATCGCAAGCGGGATTTTAAAAGATGGCCTCGAATCCTCCCGGTCCTTGTTGTTTTACAGGCTTCAAACATGAAGGCACTCCTGTAGGCTCCCAACAACTGATAAATGGAGGTCTGTGACTTATTCTCCCGCTCTGTTCTGATCAAGCAAATCGGTTTATGCATAGATACTAATACTAAAAATGATTATCGAGCAGTGCAAACATATGTCTCACGTCCACCAAACAATACGAAATCTAAGGCAGCGGTAATTATTATAAGTGACGTCTTTGGCGTAGTACAAAATAGTATGCTGTTGGCCGATGACTTCGCAGCAAACGGATATCTCACCTTGCTCCCCGACATATTAGACGGAGAGTTTCTTCCCCTTGATGTATTTGAAACTGGCTCCGTGGATGTTCCGGCCTGGATATCGCGGCACGGCCCTGAGCAAGTCGACCCAGTTCTTGAGAAGATCATTGAACATTTGCGGAATGATCTAGGTGTTGAGAAGATTGGCGGTGCCGGATACTGCTTCGGAGGAAAGGTAAAGTCGATAAATGACTATGGAAAGGGCTATTTACGCTCTCTTTTTTGGGGTTGATGGCAGCGTTGGCTAACTCGCCTATAGTATACAGCTCGCTTTCTTAAACAAGGGAAGCTAGACGTCGGATATACAGCTCACCCATCGTTTATTACATTCGAAGAGCTTGAAAGCATAGAAAAACCATTCTCTATTGCAGCTGCAGGTAAATGCTATCCATCGTAAGAGATTGTCTGTTATAACCGCGGATAAAACTAATTACTCGTTTCAACCACAGAGTCTGATCACATCTTTACTCAAGAGCTGAGACACAAGTCAGAGGATATTTTGCTTCGTATTGGAAAGCCTTACCAAATCAATCTCTTCAGCGGCGTTGCTCATGGATTTGCCGTCAGAGGGGATCTAAGTAAGCCGGTGAATAAGTTTAGTAAAGAGCAGGCTTTTCTGCAAGCTACAGCGTGGTTTGGCTACCATTTGTGAGCTATATAGTATAAATTGTTATAGTTTTACTGCTTATAGATGACGACTCTGGTATACATTTATTTTGTCCCGCGATATTCTGAGGATAAAATACGTGTGCTTTACCCGTGCGATTCGCTTTTCTTTAAAACATCCTGAGTTGTAGTGCTGCCTTGCTGTGATAAGAGAAGGAGTCAAACTATAGTACTTATAGATGGAAGAGCAAGAATCTAAGAGGTTTAAATCATCAATTCTCATTTACGCTATGGGTGCAGACAATTTAAATCAATCTATTTTGGTAATTGCAAGGTTCTTGTTCGATAGGAGTTTTGTCTTGGGCTTCATATATCATAAAGTCATTTTGAATAAATCTTTGCTAATTATTAAATGATATTATTATTGGAATATAGAGATGATGTGATGTAAATACATTGTACAGTGGACAAACATAGATAACTCTCATATAACCACTTTGCGCCCTTGCATCATAATCAGAAAGAGACGTTAGGCGATGCCATCAGTGACGAGCTGCTTCATTAGTTCGATGTTGTCCGAATAATCAATCTCTATATCCACAATGCACACCCCAACATAGGCCAACGACTCCTTCATCACGCTCTCCAAGTCTGCAGAGCTAGTCACTCTGAGGCCCTTTGCTCCAAACGCCTCAGCGTACTTGACAAAGTCCACGCCGCCAAGATCGACACCGGCACTTCGACCATATTTGGTCACTTCCTGGAACTCTACCATGTTATACTTGCCGTCATTCCAAATAAAGTGAGTTATGTTACAGCCAAGCTGCACTGCAGTAGGTAGCTCCATCGAAGAAAATTGGAAGCCCCCGTCACCACTAATACTCACCACTTTCTTCGAGCAAGGTGATGGCGTCTGACATAGGGACGCCCCAATTGCCCAAGGAAGTGCTACACCCAGTGTCTGCTGCGCGTTAGACATAAGAAAGGTCTTTGGCTCGTAGGAGTAGAAGTGGCGGCAGAGCCAGATATAAACGCTACCAACGTCTGATATCACAGTTGTTGAAGCAGGTATAAAATCCTGCAGAAGCCGAATGAAATGTAAAGGGTGGACGGGACCAGTTTCTTTCCCGAGAGCTTTGGGAGTGGTCTGCCACGAACGAGCTTCAAACATGATTGTCTTTGCATAATCTGTTTCTTGGAGTTGAGCTACGCTGGTGAGGTTACTCTCGAGGAATGATATATTTTCTGCAAGAGATCCAATAAGCTCCAATTTCGGGGCATAGTAGTAGCCGCAATTCGCCGCCGCAACGTCTATATGGAGGATATCGAAGCTATTAGATGTATTCCAGAGATTAGCGTCGTACTCGGCCTCATCATAACCGACAGTAATGACTAAATCAGAGTGATCCAGAAGTTTGTCTCCAGGCTGATTATGGAACAAGCCGATGCGACCATAAAAGAGGTGAGCAAGCTCTTTCGATATGGCTCCTGCTGCCTGAAACGTTTCTACCACTGGGATAGGATACTTTCGAAGAAATGAGTGCACAGCAGCTACAACAGCTGGTTCCGATGCTCGCATGCCGAGGAAGAAGACCGGCGCTTTGGCCGTTTGGATGAGCTTGATAGCTTCATCAAGATATATATGGGATGCCGGTCCATATGTTGGTGGAAGGAATTTAGTCGCGGGGAATGCAGGCACCTTGGATTTGCTCTCCGATTTTACCATAAGGTCAATTGGTAGAATAACCGCTGTTGCGCCTTTTGGATCCGCTCCAGCAACACGGAAGGCATCGAGCATAATCTCAGCGACTTGATCCTCGATGATCGCCGCAGACACTTTCTTCGTGACCGGCGTTAGCAGCTCCGCAGCACGAAGACTTTGGTGCGTCCTCTTCAATGCCTGTGAGCGCTTGACACTACCCACAATAGCGACCATCGGAGCACCCTCATCGTTAGCAGTCACGAGACCAGTAACTAAGTTGCTGGTCCCTGGGCCAGATGTGGCGATACAGACACCTGGGCGGCCAGTAATCCTACCAATGGAGGCAGCGATGAAAGCAGCATTCTGCTCGTGTCGGCAGACAACGAGCTTAATCTCCGGACAATCATTGAGAGCATCGAAGAGAGAATCGATTTTGGCGCCGGGCACGCCGAAGACATACTTGACGCCAGCTGCCAGTAGCGAGTCGATTACGATCTTGACAGTCTCAGTGGCCATGATCAGGACAATTGATTCATATAGTATCAGAAACCAATGTTTAGAGGTAGTAGTGACTTAATTAAGAATTACTAAACGATTGGGTATCGCCTAGTAGGACTTTGCATTGCTCTTTATATTCACATGGGAGTGGGTGAGTTTTGACGTTTTCTGCTTATCTTTGACCTCCAACAAGCCTCCAACCTAGCGCCATATAATTTAGTTAAGTTATAGTATGACGTAGGCATGGAATTGACATCATTTTGTCGCTAATATTCTGCGCTTAGTTGAAATAGGTTTTTATATGAAGTTCCGTCGCTCCCGCTGTTAACTCAATACTAACCCGAAACTTCCGGCTCCGTCCGGATACGATCGGTCCCCCGAGCCGTGCCGCCACCAGCTCCGTTGAACCGCGCGTTAGATGGATGGCAAGGCCGAGGATCTTGTAAATAAATTTGACTAATAATGATGACTATGACCCGGTAGAATTTGAAGCTTGATTTAATGCTGTGTAATTTAACAAAGCATTTATCAAGTACTTACCTGTACTTTCAGAAAGATTGATTGAACTCATTATAGACGTATCAGTTACAAAGAAAGATAGTCAGGAGATCAATTTGAATTTAACATAAGAGAATAAAAAGACCCATTATCGTCCTATATATTATTATGTGTTCAGGTAATGAGTATATTATAATATAGTAGAATATCAGTGTATAGCAACATATGAAATATAGAACAGAACAAATTAATTCCTAGTGGTCCTTAAATTACCTGATGTATTTTTTTCCAGCTGTAGGCTTAGTCACATTATAATAATTATGCTGCAGATATACATTGGGTTGCAATATACAGACGCCTTATATCCGCAACCCTTACTTGCTGCCTAACCATACTGACTATTATCCAATCGCTGGGGCCTGTTGATGACAATAATGCTGCAGTTAAATTACTGCATGTACATCCTAGCTTCAATAGAGGGGGACACGATGTCCAGATGTTTCTTGCTTAGGATTTTACGCACTCTATAAATATAGATAGAAAGGGCAATAGTCTAGTATACAAGACTCAGCATAGGTACTTTAACAAAGGTATGAGCTGGTGTGCTAATGGCGGAAATCTACGACACAGACCGGTTTGGTCAACTGTATCATGGTTCACGCAATCCACCCCTTGAGAATCTTGGTCTTGCAGCTCGATACATGATTTCTCTATTTAGGAAGCATTCAATCCCTTTCGCGATCCTCGGTGGTTGGGCCGTCTATCTAAGGGGAGGACAGCGACGAACAGAGGATGTTGATATGACGGTTGCCTGCTCCATGGCGGATCTGAAGTCGGCTTTGATGCCAGAACAGCGGTTGGTTTTGATAATATCGTTTTGAATAAGGAGTGTGGGCTCCGTTCTGACGTGGCACTCAGCATTTGTATCCCGCAAACACATGGCGCAACATGCATCCAAGTCTTTGCTTTGACAGGAGGCAAATGGGACCCGGATTCCCCTGGCACAAGCGTGTATGCTATTAATATTGACATTATTCTCAATGGTATAGAGCTGCGCTTCTCTGATTATCGTCGTTGGTGAAAGGGAATGCTAATCGTGGCTCAGGTAATCTAGGCACTCCTCATGACCTTCCAAACGGCACAGAACTGCTTCAGCCTATTCCAACTACTACACAAGGTGACGAGGCAGTGCCGGTCATAGACATTTACTACCAATTCACGAGTAAATTGCAGGCGCATTATGATCGAAGGAATAGCGGTCTCGTCAACGACTACATAGACCTTCAGTTTCTCATCGTACATTATCCGGCTGAGATTTGGAGTTTTCGCGAGTATCTTAATTCAGAGCACAAAGAAGCCTTCTACAACGACTTTGCAGCTCAAAATGACCAAGAAAGTTCAGAGTACATCAGTCAACTTCTTGGGATTTCTAAGAATACTCATGCACGTCTGGAATAATGGCAGGGGTATCTCTGAATACAGATCAAACATGTAATTAAATTAATTCACTTCACTTCAAGAAGCTTATTATATCAGGAAAATCGATGAAGAATTTAGAGACGTTTTTAACAGCAGGGCCGCTTTATCAGCCACGGGTCCTCGGATCCGCGTAGACGAAAACGAGTGGAAAACGTTTCTATCGCTTTAGTCCAACCCATTCTGCCCTCTTTTGTGGCAACCACATGCTCCCATAAATCTCGTTTAGAAACATTATTGTTTGAGATAAGTCCGGCTAAAACCGAGTACCCATTACTGGAATCCTTTATTGCTTTATTCTTCTTGGCTATCCATTCCACGTCAATGATGCCCTCCAGGTCCAAATTTTCAACACCCCATTGCTCTGAAACATCACTGCCATCAACAACATCACATAGAGACATGACGTCGTTTGAATCAAGAAAGCTTTGTATCAAGACGTGTAATTTCGGGTATGGAAGCCCGTTGTGGCTCCTTTGGAGGTTCGATACTTCGAGGGTAAAATGTATATCGTCTGATGGTACTAAGACAAAGTAGAAATACATACCGCGCCACTGAAAGCGAGGATATGTGTGTATTAAAGAACCAGGTTGAAAGGAATCCCGGCATGGTACATTGACCAAGTTTTGAGCATAGCGTTCGGATTTCAACAGTGATTCAGCCTTTCTCATAAGATTGGAAGGTACACATATCTCCCAGTCCTAATGATTAGTTAATATACGTTACAATGGACAATGTCTAGAAAACTGACATCTCTTGCTCGCCCTGCTCCGTAATATATTAACGCAGACACTCCACAGAAGCAGCAGGGAATTTGGGATTGTTCCAAGATTTTCGCCACTCGTAATGCTTCAAGTGTGCCATGACCTCCATTTGATGCCACTTGTAAATCTTTAATCCCTGCTGTTTTTGATGGAAGTGGCTTAACAAGTCGCTGTTTTAGAAACGCCGGGAGATGGGCTGGGTCCATATTCGTCCAAACTTCTCTCGAGGGGGCGGTTCCGTTGAGACCTGGCATTTTATTTGTAGTAATGAGTCTTCGTACCCTGAGTTAAAGAGAACAAGAGTGTTTGAAGACGTGTACAACGCAGTGCTAGGTGGTTACTTGTGCTAGACCCAAGATATCATGAAATTGAAATAGGGGCATGAAATATAAGAATCCACCGTGTAAGCTATTCGCAATCAAACACTTGAAGGTTATACTTGGGAAGAGTATGCATACGCTCTCACAGGGGAAATTATTAAGATATAGCAAAGGGTTTCGCTAAGTTCGACGTACACACTTTGAAACTTCTTAAAATGTTGAATATGATTTTGCCGTCGATACCTGAGTGTCAGTTCTTGAATTAGCTAAGCCATGCTACCTTACTGGGTTAGTTAGGTATTTGTGAAGGGCCCCTCATTGGTCACGTGTTATTCTTACATAAGATGATAACTTGTAGCATCAGATGATGATTTGTACACTTCCTACTTGGATATACATTGTAGTAGGTAAAATACAATATTCACTATATTTCAAAGAATGTCTATCGCAGAGCCACTGGTCTTGTCTATGGGCCAAGTATTTCGTGTGAAGTGTCTTTCCGCCTGAGCAGTTTCTCCGCCAGGAAAGCTAATCTTTCCTCCGGTATCCTTTAGATGCAGGCCTAGAGACAGTTTCCATATCGGGATTTACATTATTCCGGCTCCGAGATATCACCCCCACATTTCCCCTATACCGATTCCATAGTAGGCAATCATCACTGCTACTGCTCCGAGTGAATCGTTAAGATCAAACTGTTATACATCTTATATTTTTAGAAAAATTGGAATCATCATAGACGTACCGGCTACAAGAAATTTAGTTAAGAGACTAATCTAAAGTTAGGATATATCTGAAGGAAGTGGAGCATTATGCTGCTTGATATGTACAAATCCCATGCATCTCCTTATCCTATGCTAACTTAAGGCTGGCGTAACCTGCCTATCGACGCGGCCATTGTCGGTATATATTGAGCTTTATACGAATACAGTCTCATGTAACAACTCAGTAAAGCAGTACATTATACATCCAAACCTTCGTACTATAACAGGATGTTGCCGAAAGCTCTTCCGTCCAGCAGCTCCAGCGTATACAAAGCAAGCATGGAAATTTTAATGTAAGGCATTGAATGCTCCAATAAAGATGAGCAGAAGCACAGCTAATTCTCATTACAACCCAGTGACCAAGAGAAAAGGATCAATGATGGCCCTTGTTCATCTAGCTAAGCCGCGGCTCGTCTACTATCTATCTTGAATGTCGAAAACCCGTATATATCCGATCCACCACCCAGCATATTTGCCACCTCTTGTTAATCTTTTCATTGAATTAATTTCTTAATGCTAGGAAAGCATCGCTGTCGTTGTCCCTTAGTCAAGTAAAAAATCTACTTTGCAATTCGCAGCCGAATATTCTAAAACGAAGGGTTCTTCATGGAGCTGGTAACTGTCTGATGTAACAATACAAGTTTCTGCCTACCATGATAATGTAACTATCCTTATAAATGTATAAATCCAACTGGCTCAATAAAGTCCAATGTGTTTTAAGGTCCTTTAACTCCACTCAACAGATAAATTGTAAGCGATGGATTGCTATATAAGGCGAAATACAAGCACAAAACTAAGAAATAAGCTGTGGTTATGTAAACAACAACTCAACTTGTAACAAAGAGAATATCTAGATAGAGAGTATAATGGACAAAAAAAAACAAAAGTTGTAGCAACTACATATCATTTAGCAACCATTTTCCGTGTCATCCAGCCTTTTCTCCAATGGGACTTTTTCTTCGGAAGGTCTGTTAATACTGATGCATTTTGTATGACGGGTTCTGAATCAATCCACTTAGGGAATTCCAGCTCTTGAAATGTTGATACATCAAGCCTAGATACTTTAAACTCATCCATCAGGATTTGCCACTCTAATCTAGTAGACTTGTTCAGACATGCTCCTTTTTGAGCAAGGATAACCATTAGACGGTGTCTGTAATGAAGGGGATGCGTGAAGCGTAAGGATCGCCCTAGTACCCAGCTGTCTAATGGCGTCAATCCCTCTGAAGTTTGTCCATTTGGATCTGCTCCTCGATGAAGAAGATCCTCAGTAAGCGTATAGCTACAGCAACTAATCATTTTTATTGTTCGTTTGGTACCATGCCCCTCTCCGTCTCTCTTTATGGGCAACGGTATATCAACCTCCAAATTCACGAACCTCCTCATGACATCAAGGAGTAGTAATTCGAAGCTTTTGTAAGCATCTTGGTATTCGTACAGGACTCGCATAGTGAAAAGAGCATTACACAAGCCTGTTACATCATTTTCAAAGCGAAAGCCATTATCGGCTAATATATCGCATAAAGTTTTAACTTGTTCTTGTCTGAGCAGACGAACTATGAATGAATTGAGTATGATCGAAAGACAAGGCTCAATTGTCTGAGAAATAATCAATGGATCCATTCGTATAGCTTCTTCAATGAAGAGGCGAAGACAGCCCGAAAAAGCTAGTCCAAGCGTCGAGACTGACAGGTTGGCTGTATGTAGAAAATTGGAGCGTGAAGTATCCAGGTCGAGCATGAGCTTAAATTTCCAAGCCTTTTGCGAAAAGAAATAATATAAACTTCTCCCTGTAGTCCTTTCTGCGTTATAGGCATGTTGTAGGAATTCCTCAGGAATATGATAACTACCGGATGGTTTCTTGTAGATAGTAAGAAGGGATAGCTTTACATAAAGGCTGTGCCCATTGTCATTGATAAGATGTGCTCTTGGCCCTAGAATAAAGCTTTTGAACTCTGGCAGTTGAACAAACTCTACAGCCGTCTGATGTAATAGCTGAAGTTTGAAATGAGGAGATTTTCCATACAATTCAACAAGTCCGCCAGTACAGGCTCTCAATAACATCCTTGTATGTTCTTGAACATCGTTGTGAGATTCTTGAACTTTTTGGTCCAACTCAAAGAGTCTAGAGAAATTCAGACAGTTAAAAAGTTTAGGTATATCACTGAGCCTAACTGTAAATCCTTTGGCAACAGCTTCAAGCAAACAATAGGCTTCTCGGCGATAAGATTGTGGTATCCGTTCGATAATGGTTTTATAGTATTTAGCCAAGTCAGGTGGAAGACTTTGCAAAGCTGCCGTTAGTTTACCAGGGAGTGCCTCCATGTTGCCCTGTTTAATAGCACTTGTCGCAATCTCGGTCAAATCGTGCAACACTAATTTCACCCATAGAAAAACACCTCTCGCACGTTCAACAATCTCATCTACTAATCGGAGAAGTTCTTCCGAGCCAGGCGCTGAAGGCTGTATGACATGGGCACAAAGCTCACGGATATCATTCTCTGTATGCTCATGGATACGAAAACCTGGGCAAGTGCCGAAAGCTTTAGCAAAAGCGTCCCAGGGTCGACTGGAAAAGAGAACCTTGACACGAGTCCTACTAATTTGACGTTGAGTAATGTCTTTTAGGAACCCAATAATGAAATCCGGTGGACCATCGTGCTCGTCAAGCGCATCAATAAATATGCACAAATCCAGTTCAATCAACTGTTGGCTTATAATTTGGGAGAGTGCCTGTTCTAATCTTTGGAGCGACCAGGCCTCATCCTGAACCGATAGTCGAATTTGCTCCCGACTACGATACCGATGCATGACATCTTCAACGCCTTTCATGAATTTATCCTCAGCCTGTGTTGGTGATGTTTGAGATTCCTGTCTGTGGATATTCGACATCTTCTTCAAGTCTAGTAATCCTTCTTCCAAGTCGGCTGCAATCGCATTTTTGCCTGCTCGGAAGGGGCCCATGACGATGGTACGAAACCGCTTCTGGGAATCGTCGTGTTCTAAAATACGCGCAACTTTTTCCTCTATATAAGAGCCGCCCTTGAGGTTGTTGTCCGCGAGTAAATTTCTTACATCTGATCGTAAACTCCCCAAAGATTTTTCTTGGATAAGATGCTGGTAGCGATGACTGAGCATTGGGCAAATTATCGAGAAAGCACTGGGGGCTTGCTCCAACACTTGGCTGAGGATGCCGCGGAGGAGGCCCTCAAAAGACTTTTGAATGAGATCACCGCGGTAGTGAAAGAAAAAGTTCGCCTCCACGTGTTCACCTTTACTCTGCCATCCTCGCAATAACCGCGATGTACGCTCATCGTTGTGAAGAAACTTCATAAATGTTGATTTGCCGGAAGCAGGGCGGCCAGAAACCCAGAAGATTCCATCCCCCTTTTGTAACCATTTGCTCAATCCAATTGAAGCATCTTCAAATGCCCACTCGAAAGAGTAGCCGGCTCTCTTATCAATTTGCTTCAACCGGCTGTCTCTTTCTGGAGCACGTAGAGAATTTATAATTGCTGAAATCAAGTCATCAGTTTAATTGAAAGATTTCCTCACTGACTGAGAGAACGCTTACAAGCAATATCCCAAAATTCTGGATGCAAGCTGGAATCTTCATCATGTCCTAAGCCGCTAAAGATTTGAATTTCCGAGACAGAGGAGATAGTTGGTAGTTTTTGTATCATCAGGCTCTCAGATGCTTGGTCCATCTTCACAATATCCTGTAGTCTATCTGCGATGACATTAATTAAACGATTTCCCGGCGAGAATTTTACTATTTCTGAGTGGTTTGCATCGATTTGTATAGTTGACGTAGGATCTAAAATGCAACGGTTGCCCGTAGCTGACGTAGGTGATACCATTATGGTTTCTGGACCCGATCTTTGATATGTGCCGTTGACTAACTAGTAATCATCTTCAATAAAGCTTCAATCACACTTTTGGAGAACCCACCGCTGATGCTTACCTCCACGGTTGATGTTGTTTGGGTTTCATATGCCCAAAAAGTCGTCATCCCTCTAACATGAAAAATACCTGAAATCTTCTCCTCGAGATTTGACAGGAATTTCGACTCGTTCGATATCTCACTGACAAGTGCTGTTTTATTAGGCTGATTGCCGAGCATGTTATGTATATCTGCGATACTCATCCCTTCACTCGGCACGCCGAAGAAGATGGCGCCTTTGGTTTTCATCAAGATTGATTCGTAGATGACTCCGCTGTCGGCAAGCATGAGAAGAGACTGCTTCAGCACCACGCCACCAAGACTGTGTGCAAAGAAAAGTAGTTGTTTAGAACTAGGCGAAGACCACCCTCCCGTCTTCAGCTCGTTAATCAGGCTGTTGGCAAGATCCGCCACTGTTTGGAAAGATTTACTCCCCACAAGCTTGGTATCATACCCATAAAGAATAAATCTAACACCGGGCACATATTCAGGAAGCTTATCCCGTACCCACATGAAGGATTTGTCGTTGCCACGGGGCTGCCATGACCCCATCGGATGGCTCGCGAGGCCTGACATGACAATACAGCTTCAAACAATCAGAAGTCTGGATAATAAGATAACTCGTCATATTGTTTTGTCAAAACTTACTCATACTCATGTTGAGATTCTGCGACCTCATTCAAAGGGGTTAGTCCATAAAACGTATCGTCAAGGATGAGTGGTTTGGGCAATGCAAGAACTGGTAGCTGCCATTCGCCCGCCGTAGGGGCAACGCGCACAGCCTCAGGAAGCTTTCGCAAACTTATAGTAGCTGTTTTTGTAGGGTTTCTAACCCAGAATTCACAGCTCAGAGCCAACGATGCCACCGTGACATCTTCCAGGCTGCTGCCATCAGGTAGAAAAGTGCAAATCAGTTGAGCGACACCAAGTCGATCCAAATGCTCAGGAATACCTCGCAGACGGTATACTTTAGCCCCTAGAGCGGCCATTTTATTAACACTTCACGAAGTTGTGCCTCCCTTTGCTTCCTTCTTTTCTTTTCCCCTTTCAATGAAAGCTTGACTCATTGAGAATGTTATGTTTGGCTTGTTGGTATCGTCGCGAGCTTGACTCTTGGGCGCCAGGGTATGCCTACTGCTCAATTAATTAATTGTATAGAACATGCCTCAAGAAGTAAACTGAGAGACATTCTATGAGTCCAAGTTTGCGCATCCAAGTTGCTCTTTAATTTAGAACCCCGCATTGAATGTTTTCATGTCTTCTTTCAGCTCCTTGTTAATGGTTGGCTGCTTACAAGGTAGATTTACCTACCAATCATCATCTTGGACCGCCATTTTCTATGCTACGCACAGCCTCATGGCCAGTAGCTGTACATTCCAGTCCCTGTTTTTATGTACGCTGTTAACAGTTTCCCAATGGCTGGCTGTGCTTAGGTATTTAGTCTTGGCAAGGCTCTCGATGCTGCTTGATTTGCCTACCACTACAGGTCGATTTGGAGGCTTTAAGCCTACATATAGCTGCATGCGTCTCAGCCTCATTTATAGTACTTTTCAGATAGCTAATAGGTAAGAGTAGTAACAATATGAATGACTGACAAGGAAATAGTTTACAAAAAGTGAACAGTCCAAGGCGAACATCAAATCAATTCATGAATATAGCATAAACTAATATCATCTACCAACATGATAGCAAAATCATCCATGTCCACTAGACACAAAACACACATATCTTTTCGTCTCTGGTGCTCCTAAACTCCACCGGCCATGAACGATGCAGGTATCTACATATAGCTCTTTAATAAATCGCATATAAAAGGAAAACGATGATACTCTCTCTCCTGGTTGTATATTCCCACGGGCGATTTTACAGATACAAACTCTGGGCTGCCACAATATCCCTCCTAATTTTCTGCAAACTCTCATCAAACTTCTTTGTCAGGTCCTCGTTGCCCATGACCTTTGCAGCTTGAGCCATCTGTCGCAAGAGCTCTTCAAGACGGCGGAAGATGCGGATAAATGAGCCTTCATAGATATTCGCCATTTTGCTACAGTAAGTATAAGCGTTAGTAAAGATTGGCCCACTGAGAGTGAAAGAAAACTACACATATTCACACATATTCAGAAAACACTGCTCCAAACTTACCAAATCTCAGCGAAAGGCCGTCCCTGCGCCCATGCATACACCGTTTCCATGAGCTGCCACTTCAACTTTGTAAGGTATTCGTCCTCATTGACATCCAATTTGCACTCTTGGCTAACCTTGGCAATGATACGAGCCTTGGCCTGAATCTCGCGGAAAGGCTTTTGTAAGTCTTCCTTCATTGCCTGGGCATCCAACTTTTCGTCAAAGACGAAGCAACTTAGAACAGCGGCAATAGTCTCGGGAGTCAGCTCGTTGAAGAATCTATCGAAGAGAAGCTCTGATAGGAGTAGCTCGTGACCTTCTGTGGAAGATATTTCGCAGGCAACACGAGCCTTAAGCTGAACTACCTCTGCATCGTTGATGAATCCAAGGCGGCGTAGCACACGTTTTCTGGACTTGAGCTCGTCCATTTGTGCAATGCTATGAGCTCGGGCGATTTCCTTCTTCTTCTCCTTGACCTTGTCTGACAGCTGGACCTTGGCATGATACTGATCCCATAGCGATGGAAGAAGAGGAGACAGATGTAGCGGATTCGTCACCAGTCTGGACTCGAGGACTTCAATCTTGCGGAGAAGCTGCTTGAATGACTCATCCGAGATGTCCATATTCTCAAGCGGATCCAGAATAGGCACACCATCTGGGAATCGGCGCTGCACTTCACCCAAAGCCTTGCCAGAATCCTTGCGATCGTTTTCGGACTTCAAGCCTTCTTTCGGCATAAAAATTCGGATCTGGCTGATAGCCTTGAGGCATGTAAGGAGACATGGCACTACAGCAAACATGCCATCTTCACCGTTAGTTGGCTTTAGCCCAGGTGGCATTTCTCCAGCCGGTTGTCCGGGAATGATTTCGGCGCTTGATTTGGAAATGTACAGAAGAACATCGACAATGTATGATTCTTGCGGCGGGTATTCGGGTTCACCTAGCTTAGGAGCTCGTCGCGGGTATTGGTCGATGATGACACCCCACCCAAAGTCAAGTCCACCACCAATCTTCTCTGCTGACTCTTTAGAGTTGTGAATCTGTACAAGTCGGCCAGGTTGTAAAAAGGCAAGACAGTAGTTTGGGTGCTGGATGACTGCTCGCATATCCTTCGTGTAAGTATTTAGCTGTTGCCGAATCGTATAATAATCTTTGATGGTAGCTTCATCCGGTATGGCCAAAGCATCCTTCTCTTGCTGCAGCGCCATTAAATCCTTTTCCAGACTGGGAACGCTAGCCGCATTCTGAAATTGGTGAAAACATCTTTCCAGCATAAATTCAGGAGAGATAGCTTCAATTCTGAGGAGATTAAGAATCATGTTGTATCCAAGGTAAAATGCAGAGTTGAGCCTATCCTGATGACCAGTGACAATTTGCTTAGCCACATCTGGCTCAAGCTTATCGTCAATCATCATAATAACAACACCTCTGGCGTCGAGGCCACGACGACCAGCACGTCCAGCCATCTGAACGTATTCTGATGAAGTAATTGGTCGTCGCTGCACGCCGTCCCATTTGGTAACCTGGGTGAAGACAACTGTCTTGGCGGGCATGTTGAGGCCAATAGAGAAAGTTTCCGTTGCGAACAGAATCTTGATTAAAGATTCCTGGAACAAAATCTCAATAGTTTCCTTGAGAATCGGTAACAGACCAGAATGGTGAACGCCGACGCCCTTTTGTAACAGAGGCAGCAGATTCATGATTTGCGGTAATTCTCGATCCTGCTCAGACAAACTTTCAATGGCGCTCTGAAAGACCTTGTTCACCAAGGCCTTTTCCGAATCATCGTTGAAATTGAGGTTGGAGATTTTGACAGCCATGTTTTCACATTCTCGCTTGGAGAAATTAAATACAATGACAGGGTTGTAGTTCTTCTTGACCGTCATCCGAATAATTTTGTTGATATCTGAGCCATCATCAGCACCCCCCTTGTTGGTCTTTTTGTTCTTTCCTTTTCCTTTCATTTTGGCGGTGAAGTCTGCTGGGTCGGAGCCTTTTTTATCTTCAATTTCCTGCATAACAAGATTGAAGTTCTCTTCGTTGAAGTTGCCCTTTTCATCCACCACAATTCTTGCGCCCTTTCCTCCAGCAGGGTAGAAGTAGTTTTGTAGCGGTGTAGGTCTAAAATCGGTGTAGACTACATGGCATGCTTGGTGATGAATCTTGGCAATCCATTCGGCAAACTGGAATGCATTCGGAATAGTGGCCGAAAGGAAGACATATCGAACCTTATCTGGAAGCATAATAATCGTCTCTTCCCAGACCACGCCTCGAATCTTGTCTCGCATGTAATGGATCTCATCGAAAACGACCCAGGCCACTTCACGCATAATCTCGGAACCGCGATACAACATCGACCGCAAAATCTCTGTTGTCATGACCAAACAACTGGCCGTAGGGTTAATCGTCACATCACCAGTCATCAAGCCAACATCTCCAAAAATCGCCTCAAAGTCTCGATATTTTTGGTTACTCAACGCCTTGATCGGACTAGTATAGATGACTCTCTGGTTGCGCTTGAGGCACTGTGCGACCGCGTACTCTGCCACTACCGTCTTGCCTGCACTGGTGTGTGCTGACACCAAAACACTTTCATCGCGCTCAATTGATGCAACAGACAAGCTCTGAAACGGATCCAGCTTGAATGGAAACGTTCGTGCAGGTTCTTCTGGAGACTTGTGCTCCGAAAGAGGAATGTATTCGTAGTCGAGGTCAGGAGGAAGAGCCACTTGATGCTGTATGTTGTGTGATAGAATGAGAGATGAATCCTGCGAAACGAATGTTGAGGCGCCTGCAACCTCTCTTGACTCTGCTGTCTGAAAGTTATCTGTCATGACCGGCCCAGCGCCATCGGCCTTCTTGCGTCGCTTCTTATCCTGCTCGTTGGGCGTATCCGAGTCCTCTTCACCCTCAGATTCCTCGTCGCGAGTATTCTCGGCAGCATCGGTCATGCCAACATCCGCATCGTCGTTGGTGACATCCGTATCAACGTCCGCGGCCCCATTCATCGCTTCGTCGGCCTTGCGCTTCTTGCTCTGAGCTCGGCTACGACTCTTCTGAGGCGTTCTCTCATCTTCGCTGGCACTTTGAGGCTCCGCCTTGCCTTCGAACACATCGAACATTTCATCCATCTCGTCGATATTAATTCTCAATAGCGGTTATGAAAAAGACAAAAAAGGAGAAGAAAAAAAAATGGTAGTGCGAATAATTCTGAATGAAGGTCGGTCCAGTTTTTCTTGTCGTCTAGAATTGCTGGTGTAAGTTTTAATTTTTTGACTGAAATTAATATCCAGAGTAGCATTCAAAATATGTATGAAGGTGACCGCATTACTCGAGCATATGATTCTCTCTGCAAGACGCAAATCCTTCTTGAAGGGTGAAAAAAATGTAAAGATTGTTGACCAAGATTTCCCTAGAAAAGAAGTGGATTTAGAGCGGCAGAAAAGAAAATCGTCTGGCTATGAGAGAAGGCGGTGAAGCGCATCGAGAGAGTAGCTCCGAAACAAAGCTGCAATCTTAGTCATCGAGAACATTCGAGCTCCATATAGGATGCACGTGACTTCCAATGCCAAGCGTTTTCGTTTTGACCTTCGATCGAACGATATTGACCTCGGGAAAGCTTATAACGCAGATATCGATCTGAAACCCATCTCAACTCTCCCACGTCACATCAATCTCGACGTCTGTCAAAGTCAGCCTTTCCGTCTAAGCAAACGAACCATCTATGTACACCATTAAACTAATTGACTCATATAGATGCTCTCCCGCGCCGCCGTTCGCACCACCACCTCCATGGCCGCCCGCCGAGGCTTCCACACCACCCGCCCTCGCATGTCTTCTCCTTACCATTACCCCGAGGGTCCTTACTCCAATCTTCCCTTCAACCCGCGCAGCAAGTGGTTCGGCGCTGGGTACTGGGCGTTTATGGCGACTGGTTTCCTCGCGCCCTTTGGCATTGCTGGTGAGTTAGCTGCCCCACCATGCCTCTCAGCTTCTCTCTATGAGGTTGACTATATTAACTTGCGATTTTAGTTTACCAAACCTACAAGACTCAATAAATTGTTCGTTCGATACCGAAAAAACTCATGGGTTGGATGTCTGGTGGCTTGAATGGATGGTGGACTGCTGTGATGCAGTAAATAGCTCGAATAGACGACGGACCACTCGCTGTCACATATATAACAAAACTTTCTTCATATCCATGCTCGTCGCCTAGATTACAATGCAACTTTACTAATAACAACCTTTCATAAATCATCACGGCGCACTGTAATTGTCCCTACCTCTGGAAGGTAGGGCTATTCTATATGTTATGCTATCTAAAATACACGGATCCTCATATATACAGTCATATCGCTCGAGCCTCGTCATGACCATGACGCATCTTTCTTGCGCCGCTGATGCGAAAGCTAATCATTCCGAGTAGACTTGAGATCTTTATCATGCAAAATATTCTCAAATATCGCATGCATAAACTGTTGACGGTCTGGCTTTATATCCCACTTCTGAGACATGGAGTCAAAGGTTCGAATAAGCACCTCGTGTGAGCAACACTTTTTTACCGCGCGCAAAGCCCAGATAACCACCCATCGATCTATGCGAAATTCCTTTGCGTGTTCATCATGAGCCTGGTAGAATGCTGCTAGCAGACCTTCCAAGCGCTGTTCAGACCAATCTGACCCAGTAAATCCACCATGCGTGTAAAAGCCTTTGAATAAAGCTAAGAAGATGGTGGGTTCAATAGAGAATTTTAAGTGCTTCATCTCATCCAGATATTGAGCAACCTTCTGGAGGCTGCCGACCCGGATAGAATAGTGATCAACCAGCAGCTTGTAGGTATGGAAGTCTGGTGTCAGGCGAACATTTGTCTGAAAAGACTTTTTCAGCTCCGGATGCCGCTTGCCAACTCGAGTAAACATCATAAGAACCTTGGTAATAACCTTGTTCATCATATAATCCCTCTGGGGAATATCTGGTGCCTTGTGGTGGTCATTTTTCATTCGCTGATATGTCTCTTCAGCTGCCGCTTCCTCGCCACATCTTAATAACCCTGATATGACACAATTGAGAACCACGGTATCAATCATCTCGCCTGATTCTACCATTTCTCGGTACGCCGCACGTATTCCCCCAGAGTCAAGTTTTAAACCAAAGTAGTGAATGAGACTGACGTGGTGGAAACGATTGAATTCGATTCCTCGATTCTCCATCTCCCTGTATATCATGTCGGCCAGAGTAAAATTTCCTGCTTTGGCGGCAACATCAAAAAGAATGTTAAACGTGACATCATTTCCCATAATTTTTGCCTCTCGTTCCATTTCCTTCCAAATTCTTAATGCAGATTCCATCTCCTGAGTTGTAGCTCTGGCGGTATATTTTGCCGCAAAGGCCAGCGCAAAATTCCATTGTGAGCGGCGAAGAGTAAGTCCTGCATTTTTAACATCCGCAACCAAGGCAAAGTAGCGCAGCATCGACTCCATATCCCGCTTTTGTGGTGTTCCCATGATTTTCAAAAGCCTGTTGCGCCATTGCCATGTCAAGCATAGCATGCGCGGTTCAGGAAGTTCGCAGTACATCTTATATATCCCCTCTAAAGAAAAGCGATTTGGATGTCGTAGCCTTTGCCCGATGGCAATCTGGAGTCGGCTTAGAATACCCTCCATTCCATTGTTAATATTAATTGTCTCGTCTCGAGAGGGGTATTGCACGTCGCCCTTCGTCTCTGATACTCGTAGCTTTGGCCCATCAGGAGCAGCATATCCACGGCGATAAGGGTCCCGGTAGAAATCGAAGTGGTCCTCTGCACTTCCTTCCTCAGTTTGGTCGACATATGATAACAATTTCTTCTTGTCTGGGATCGAGACAAGAGGTGGGGGTTGCGACCGCTGTCGTGTGCTCGAGATATCAGAGGCAGCAGCTGTGCCATAAGCGCGAGTGGCACGTCGTGGATTCTGCAATGGTGCGGTGCGGTGCTTTTCGAGCCCTGGCACAAACGTCGATAGCAGCCATAGCGAGCTTCGTGGGCAAAAGAATGGCCTCGAATGCTGGCTCGCTATCGTCGAGTCTGCTGGTAGTTCTGGAGGAGCACCTCTGGCTTTGCGAGGTCTCCGGCCGGCTGCATTATTTTGCAGGCTGGCAGCCACCAAGCCAGTTGATGATCGGGTCGACAGCACCACACCGCAGAGAGAGCCGTCCACTCGACCAAGGAGTTTCATGGGCTCCTCCTCATGATGCCGCAGCGGATTTCTCAAGTGGTGGTAATTTGGGCTTTAGCAACTGGCCGAAAAAAGCATTGTATCGAGATAAATTCAAGTGGGGCCAATGTTGGTGGGATGTATTGGAGCTCTGGCCAATTAGAAGACGACTGAATGGGCAATTGTGGATTAATATATATATACAGTAAAAAATTCTCCTTAAGGGAGATATAGGTTTTTCTTTTTAAATATATAAAATTATTTATATAGTTTTACTATTTCGCGTTTTATAATATACTATTTTCTTATTAATCAATTCAAATTATAGTTCTACCAACTTACTTAGTACGATCGATTATGAACGTCTTTACTAACTTTAGCCCTGTTCAACTATAAGTAATAGATTTTGAGCAATCACGGACAGATGAATTGAGCATGCGACTAGCGGTTACTCCACCGTCTATCATTTATTGTTTCGCTACATCCCTTCCTGTGTATCCAGTATCAGCAGACATGAGAAATTAGACGTGCGTCGTCAAATGGTGCGCGCAGCCAGTTACATGCTGCTAATAGGATGTACTCGTCCAAGTAATACCCATTGAGGCTTCTACGACTAGTAGCCTACTTTGTTTCCCTTATTAGACGAAACTTGATGAATTATCACGACATTAAACTATATTGTGAATAAATGGAATAAGAAGGTAAGAAGCGTAGATACTTGTGTTCATAGTGTGGTGTAAAGCGAGTTCCAGTTCAAGGTTGAGCTCGTACAATTAGCCAAATGATGATGATATTAAAATACTATATAGGTAGCTCTTATATACCTTGAGGATGCTCGTTAAACAGAAGATACAGAAGTATTCGTCCATTGAGAGGAGACCCTCCTCTCTCGAGAATTCATGTCTACAATTCCACTAAAAAGACCTGGGGCCTTGTTAACGTTGTTATGGCCCTTTCTTTCTTTACTCTTTATTTTATAAGACGCAATTCGTTTTATGAAACTCCAAGGAAAAAAAGCCACTGAGAAAGCGATACTAGTCACTCCAGCAGAAAGTGCAACTGAGAATCTTTATTAGCAGTTACTTACACTCAAAAAAAAAAGTACAGTAATAGATGAAGTAAGCTTACACATATATATAATTTGGTCATGAAGAGTCATCCATCCGTTGCCTGTAGAGTCTTTATTATTCATACCAAAGAACCCAGCGAAGAAGCTCAGTGGCGTCTATCCAAAGAATTAGATATCATGAACTTTTATCAAGTTATTGAGACGACTCCTTACGAAGACAATAGTAACAACTGTAAAAGCCATAATGGCCCGACCTTGTCGAACACTTTGCGATTGGTATAACGCAGCTTGAGCTTCAATAATGCTTATTTGTTGCTGTTTAAACCCTAAAAATCTATGGAGCTTTGATGTATATTAGCACACTATAGTAGTAATTGATCGCTTGAATAGTAGAGTATATACTTCCTCAGATGCGCCCTGCGCTGTTTCTTTAAGGTGTGCTATCTCGGCCAGTCGGCTCTCAATATTCTTCGTCAAATTGTTTGCTTCCACAATGTCTGCATTCGACATGGATTCGCTAATTGAGACATTGATGGTGTTGATTTCATCGCCGTTTTTCAAATGTCTATTATCTAGCTCATCCTTTTTCAGTGCATAATGCATAGACATAGTCTCTTCCAGTTCTTTAACTACAGCTAATTGCTGTCTGTAAATACGCTCCACTTCACCATAATGAGTTAGTATGAGTCAATTGAATTATATACACCATGAAAGAAATGGACCTCACCAATACTTAACTCTTCAGTGATTTTCTGCAACTCTTGTAGTAAAGCTCCTTCTTGATTAATATCGAGGAGTTTCCCCGCTTCTCTCCCATAAGAATTTACACTCTGTGACGGTAACGATTTAATGCTGTTCCAGAAAACAGTAGAAATCAGCATAGTCCTATGAGTCTACAACAGTCAGACGAGTAAGTCTTTAAAATGGATAAAATCACAAAAAAAGAAACATACCAAAACGTCGATGGCATGAGCAAATATACCCATCACATCTGGCCGGGGATCGTCTGGCCATGTTCGGTCATGGAACACCTTCAAGCATTGATCAATTATCAACAACGCTGTTTATCTGTTAGAATAGGAAAATAATAATAATAATAATAATAATAATAATTAAACATTCAATAGGGACAGCTTGCCAAGGTGGTAAATAGACCGAATTTTTATATCTTTAAGTGTCTCTTGGACACTTTGATAAACATCAGAGGTATCATTCTCTTTTTTACCCCAACGCTGAGGGAATGAAGTAATGATGGTATCTTTTTACTGTTAGCTTAACAAATTTCCCTATACTTGCATAGAGTAGGCAGCCCTTACTTACTCTCATCAAGGATCCACATCCATAGTTGGTCAACCATGACAATCTGTGCGGCTGGTGCCGCCTTTGTAGCCACAGTTGTTGTGGATATATTGTTATCAATACTTTGAATTCTTTTGAACATCCCTTTTTTGTCAATAATTTCATGACTTCTCATTCTGACTTGTCCCTTTATCATTGACTTTTGTTGTCTTCTCATTCTTGTTTGCTGGTATACGACTTGTTCTGAATCCCTTTGCGTTGTGTCCTCAACTGTCACAAAGTATGATTGGTGTAACGTTCGTCGGATATGTAATGGTTGTTCTACACCTAACCGCTTCGGTTGTGAAAGGCCATGCCAAAGCAACTGCTCTTCAGCTTCATCTTTCATAGCAATCCAGACTTTTGCTATGTCATAAAGATATCTTCCGATTATTCCGAACTCATACCTTCCAGTATTTGTAGCCATAACTTCTTTCACGATATGGTAAAAGCCCGTTTCATGAGATGTACGGTTCTGTTGATTTAGCTTTACCATTGAATCAGCAAGTAATTCAGTACTCACATTTATTTTTTTAATGACTTGTGCCATATATGTCTGTTTTTGACTCGTTTCCCAATGTAAGTATGGGATCTAGTGTAGTAGAGTTAGAGATTATTGCCAACTTCATATCATTATTGCTTAAAAAATTGAAACTTACAAAAATAGAAAAATTTGTTGAGGTCCTGTTGTTGTTTTGGTCATCTATGACAAGTAATTAGCCAACATATCTCAACACGGTTTAGGTAACTAACACATTGGGATACATGAGCACTGGGGCCTCATATATTTCATATGAGCTTTTGGGTTTCCCGCTATATTGCCTTGTAAATGGCCTTGCCAATTCTTATAACTTAGAAGCTGACTTGTTTTCTGTATCTCATTGTTACAATAGTTTTCTATTGCTGCCTATTCCAAGGGTTAGTCAGTATTTTTCAGCTTCATACTCTACCACTTACCTCTATCCAATCCATATGATTTGCTGGGAAGTGAAAGTACTTAATTTTTCCATTCTCAATTTGAAATGGGTTGGAACGCTCGGGGTTTAAAATATCCCTAAGATCCATCTCTTGGTTGATGGAAGCCTCAAAACGCGACTCTACACTATGGTATGCTGCACCTCGCTCTCCTGTATTTGGAAGATCAACTTTCCTGAAATGCATGACACCCGCTTTGAAATGACTCAAGAGCGCTTCTTCTTCACTCTCTATGTTACGATCTCCATGAGCGATCCACAATCTATGCCCCGTATTCCCCGTCCGCCAATTTCTGCGCGATTCTTCAACGTTCATTAGCAGCATCACCTTGTTGCAGTCTCCACTCATTCTTTCGAGGATTCTTTCTATTCGCAGTTCTTCAGCTGCTACCTTTTCCCTGTCCTCGTGCGACAGCTTGCGCAAAAACATATCGCGAGAGTTGAATTTTGAGCTAGCGTAAGTGTTGAAGATATCGTTTTTCATGATTGTAGTGATGAGTCAAATTCTCTAGCTAATATAAAAGACGGTTAATATTTCTGCCAAACGACTACTGTAGAGAGTTATAGACAGGGTAAAGACGATGAGAAAGAGTGCCTCCTAAATCGAGTATTACTACTTCGTATATTTAAGTAGATTTCCAGTAAGCTTGTGCCAGACTTCACGGCTGCCCAGCCCACATGAAGTTTGCGGCTGGCTCTACAAATCTAGGCGCATTAGGTGTGGTGTATGGCTAACGAATCTCATAGGTTACAGATTATGCTATGTATGAGACTGACAAATATCTATTGGAGCTACGTATAAGGCATTGCCAGCGTGGATGAGACATCAATCTATCACTACTCCATTTCCTCTCTTAAAGAACGAAAGAATTGGTATATTTTCAGCCCGCCCCCAAAATCTCCACTCTTCTCTCACCGAAACGAGAAGTGCACGACATGGGTGAACATGCTTCAGTTGACGTGTCGTTGTCAGATATCGGCTAGAATCTAAATTGATCTGGAGGGCACACTTGCTTAGCGTATACGAGCCGTTAGCCGAGGGTAGAGAAGTGAGGCTGTAAAAAATAAGTTGCATGATTTGATAGAATTTGGTCTTGGCATACAGTATTGTCGTGCTAGACTGGCGAATTGTGATACGGCATTGTTCTCATAGCATGGGGGTCAGGATACTAATATTTGTAGTGCCGTATCGGTATGATATCTAACAAGTGAGCTCTGATGGCGTTGCTCACCGCATACTCGAGCAGCGTACTTCATCCTTGCATATCAATAACGTGGTCTTTGATCGTGAATTTAATCCAAAAATAAAACGATGATGTTTCATATATGCTCTCACATATAGTCTGTATTGCTACGTCATCCGTGTAACTAAAGCGCAGAAGCGAATTAACCCATGCGAAGATAATTTCTCGTGTTATTGTGTTATGTTAATGACACACTCTAATGTTCATAAACGCCAGTAAGCCTTCTTAAACCAATATCCAAGCTTTGCACAAAGGTGCACAACTAAGAGCAAGAAGGTTTTCAAGCAGTAGAATTAGTAGGCGCCGGGCTATACAACTGCTGCCCATCCTTCTCAAACTTGATAATCACATCCTGACCCTTCTTGCCAACCAACCACTTTGCAAAGTCGCTAGCTACCTTAGGATGAGGCGCTTTGTTCCCAATAAGAAGATGAGCAGGGTTCAGAAGAGGATCGTCAGCACTATCTGATCCGGCCTTGTAAATGACAGTCTGGTTGCGGAGTTTCGCATCCAGAGATAGAATGGTCCCTCTGTCAGTTATAGTATATTCATCAAGGAGAATCGCAGCTGTAAGAGCCTGGATGGGGAAGGCAATGTATTGGTGATACCAAGTTGAATAAGCAGTAGCCCATGGGACCTTTATAGGTAAGTCAGTTTATAAATGGCACACATACAATATGGTACTCGAGCTGTTGATAATGCTCGGACTTACCTGACCGATGCTGGCCCACAATAGGGACTCTTTAATATTGGTAGCGGATTTATCATAGCGGCTTAGAAACCGCACCGGTGGAGTAGTCTGTTCATTTTCTGCCGTCTCACGAATCTGGGAGAACA
The DNA here is from genome assembly GCA_015266385.1 of Trichoderma oligosporum. NCBI lineage: Eukaryota > Fungi > Ascomycota > Sordariomycetes > Hypocreales > Hypocreaceae > Trichoderma > Trichoderma oligosporum. The sequence continues at coordinate 48,463 of JACBYL010001096.1, read as the reverse complement.
TGGCATAAATATCGGCCGTCTTGGAGACGTTGGCAGGGTTGGATTGAGGGCCAACTAGTAGGAAATGATCTCGGAAAGCATAGTAACTAGGAGAAGTAGCAATGCCTTGATCAATAGCAATTTGCTCCGCTGCCGGGCTATAGGTGATGCCAACGTCAATGAGGCCGGTCTTTAGATACTGGATGCTATAGGTGGTGTCGCTTGTGTACCAAGCCACCCTGAAGGGCTTGCTACCGTTGGCGACGCTATCCTTGATGTATGCATCGGCGAGAGCTATTAGAAGGAAGATTTGTCAAATGCTGGTAAGACAAAAGTTTGTATTGATTATTGACTTGTCAAGTATACCTTTCACCAAGCCACTCTGGCCGGCACCGCCGTTGCCAATAGCCAGTTGGATCGTCTCATTATTGCCCTTGATGTCACCGTCGTAAATAGCATTAGGATCGATAGCAGCACACGGAGCTACCAGAGTCAAAGCGATAACGGCAACAAGCTTGCAAAGGTAGGCCATTTCGAGAGTCACTGTATTTTTATGTTCAAATGAAGAAATCTATCCCTATTCAAGCAAAGTGGGAAGAAAGATTCTTTTGGGTCATCACGTCGCCATAGGGATGATGCCTCGTCGCATGCCTGTCAGATCTTAGATCCCTAGCGTGTATGGATTTCTTAGGATCAGATCTCAGCTGAATATGGTTCTATGGGTACCCATCAAAGACTAACCACATGGTGATTTGAGCTGTGATTGATGAGCTTGACCAGGATGAAATATACATACTCAATCATCTTTTGGAGATTAATGGTTAGTGATGATCAGCTAGCTAGCCCAGCCTTACTTTTTTTCCGACGACTAACTGCGCCATCTTATTCTGTCCGAGTGACTCTACTGGTGACACGTACGGAATTAAATGCATGTCTCAGTTTTATTGGGCCTCACAATGAAGTGCACATCTCATCTCATGGCAAGTAGCTGCCGACGCTGTGTATATCAACAGCCAAAGAATAAGAGTAAATAAATAGAACCAGGTTCAAGGTCTTTACCTCCAATCTCTCCTGTGTGTGTATGTGTATATGTATATATATATCTATATACAGGTGATGCATTTATTGTGATATGGCGGTAAATGGCTTAGCATTTTCGCTAAAATATACTCATAAGCCAGTAATGATAGAAGACACAAATCGAGATAGTAAAGCAGCCCAGATAGATAGATACTCCTTGCTGATCGTCACAGCAATTTGAAATAATATCACTGCTGTTAAATGATAATGTGATTGATCTGATATTTCAAATAATATTCTTTGTGTAATTTGAGTTTGTAAGTGTATTGGTGATGCATTCATGAGTTACACATATACTCACGCGGCTGTGAAACGGCAGCCAGCTGAACCATTCAATTGATGCTGGCACCAAAAATGCTTTTAATACTACTAGATATTAAGTTACCCATTCTTCACTAATAAAGATAAAAAAAACTCTGTTCTGCCAAACCCTCAAAGAGCTTGTAGGCACTTTAACCACTCTAGGGTAGAGAGAATAATCAGAATCAGGCCACATGTAAGTAACCTCTGAATTAGTACAGAGCCATTCCAGCTTAGGTTCCATATCTCAAACAAAGATGCATAGACTAGGAAGAGAAATGATCCGAATAGTCAAATCAATTATCGTCTTTGTCTCAAAAACAATTTGAGAAAAATCTATGAGGCTATCTTGGCTGTCTTATACTTCGTATTCAGCAGTGCAACACAAACCCCAAGCCGATGCAACATCAAACAATTAATCATCCATCTCCTTTGTCAGATCGTGGGGAGATCCCTGAATATATACTCCGTACTGTGGGCAGCCATCTCATTGGCTACTTCATCAGTGGAGAGGTTGGCTCGTCTAACTAATTATTACTCCGATTCTCCTTTCTCCTGTTAGGTCGTTCCTTTTTGGACTTTCACATGTCAGCCAGCAAAATCCGGGCCACAGTGTGTGACCCTGCCTGACTGACTGACTATTAATCTTATTGTCACGAGGACTAGAATCTTACCGAAGTCCATTCAATGACATGTGGTCGTCACAAGATTTACTATATTACTAGCCCTAGGCTTCTCGACTCCATATCAATTCGTGTTATCCCCCTCCATTTGATCTCTTCTCTCTGTTAATCCATGACTTCCGCCCATCGCGCCGCGCACTCCGTATCTACCAAGCTATTGTTTAATAATATCGCCACCTTCGATCGGAAGCCTCGAAAAGGTCAATCGCAGTCTCGAATCCAACTCCAGAAAGATTGAGTTTCTTTTCTATCTGATGACGACGGCCGACCGCATCATCCGATAACGATTGCTCATCCGAGAGAGGAGCTCTTCATGCGAAGCCCCCCAATCGTCTTTGCTCTTCAACCATCGAATCATCGAACCATTTGGTTATTAGCATAACGGCATCCGAGAAATGATACGCCACCGCCCCTACGATCCATATTTATAATAGGCCGTCGCATCGAGCCTATATGCGCATGTACTTAATGTACTTTATGTATCGTTATATGTTAAATATTCGGATATAGATCAAGTATCCCGCGGCTTTCTGTTCATTCTATTCATTGTTGTTTTTTCTCCTTTCTTCTTCTTCTTCACGCGCATCATGATAGACCACGTTCTCGGACGGCCATCGTCCAAATCAAGGCGTTTACAAGTCTTGGCTGTAATATCTTTTTGGACCTTTTACCTCTATAGGTACAGACTCCTCCCAAACATTGGTGTCCCCTTCGACAGTAAAACTAACACGGAACTATAGAGGCCATAAACATGGCCCGCCTATTGCCCAAAAAATCTCAAAATTCTTTTCTCGACGTTTGACAGCATGGCAGACTGTCGTTATCACCATGTTATACCTCTATGGTGCTCGCAACTTTAGTGCTTTGGTCGGCCTTGCCAGTCCCGAGCCCATGGCTAACATGTATGACCCAACTTACTATCGGGCTACTTGGGTCTTGACTGCATTAGACGCAGGCTTTTGGACTGCCATGAAGATTCGAAACAAGTGGCTGCGGGATATCGCGAGCATCGTTTTTGCTCTCTATTATCTTGTGGCCGCAGAAAAAGCAGACGAAAAGGTCCGCAAGGTCCGAGGAATGATTACGGTTGATCACTTACGTGTTGCGTGGAATAAAGGAACGACTCCGTACTTGGGCTTCCTTCAGCGTCTCATGCGGCCACGGTTTACCAGGTGGCCACCCAGGCAAGTCCGCATTCCGCGACCTGCCAACAGTGACTATAAAGATGCTGTTTCTGCATGGCTTTATTACGATGGGCCGCTTGCGGAGCTGGAGCACCATAGCAAGCTCATCTTGGATGTACCAGGTGGTGGATTTGTGGCCATGGATCCTCGATGCAACGATGATAAGCTATTTGCCTGGGCTGCCAAAACAGGGCTGCCCATACTCAGCCTCGACTATAAAAAGGCTCCAGAGTATCCGTATCCTTATGCATTAAATGAATGCTTTGATGTCTACGTAACGCTTGTAAAATCTCGCGGTAGATGCATTGGCATGTCGGGCAAAGAGATTCCAAAGATTGTTATTACCGGCGACAGTGCGGGCGGAAACTTGGCTGTTGCAGCGACGCTGATGGTGCTCGAGACTGGAATCAGCCATTTCCGGCGCTCTTCTGGTGTTGGTAAACTACCGCCTCCTGACGGACTTGTTTGTTTTTATCCCACCCTGGATATGAACATTGGAAACTGGATGTCAGACGAGCAGATGTCACTTATTCGAGACCGGAGAATGAGAAAGACGAACAAGACTATTGTGCGAAGGAAAAGCATGCAGTACAACGACTTAGTGGGAACGCCGCATCACTCTGACAACGAGGATGAGACGCCTCCGCCCAAACAGCCGATTGAAACATCTGTAACTGGGAGCACTCGTCCCGAGTACTGCCATGCTGGCCCAAAATCATTGAGCGCTTTGCAGGGTCCCGATGACAAAAAGGATGGTGCCGTATCTCACCGCGCAGAACCCATGAGAACCCGCTTGGCAACCTCATCCATGATATCTTACTTTAATGACCGGGTTATCACTCCCGAGATGATGCGAGCCATGATTATCCTCTATATCGGCGCTCATAATCGCCCTGATTTTACACAAGATTATTTCCTAAGTCCCGTTCTTGCGCCTGAGGAGCTGTTGGAAAACTTTCCCAAAACGTATTTCATGACTGGAGAGCGAGATCCCTTGGTTGACGATACTGTCATCTTTGCCGGGCGTCTGAGGCGGGCAAAAGAAGCAGCAGCAAGACGGCAGCTTTCTCGCTCATCAACCCTCGATGACAATTGGACATTTGATGATAAAGAGGTCACAGAGGTGCTTCTAATTCCCGGAACTTCACATGGCTTCATGCAGTTTCCAGGTGTTTACCCGCCAGCGTGGAAACATTTTGACAGAAGCGCAGCCTGGTTCGATCAACTCTTCACCGATGCCGAGAATCAGAGAGCCGAACAAGCTAAGCGGGCATCGCTGCTGAAGAGTCAGACAGCAAACGGCGAATTTCGACGACAGTCCGTTGCTGAATCAAGTGGTGACGAGGATAGACCTTTGGAGATTAGCATGACTAAACTGTCTCGTGGAAGAGGCTCAACACAACATGCAGAGACGAACGACCGGCTGAATGATGATGATACCACAGAATCAACTTCACCGATTCCAACAACAAACGGGAATGGTCCGGAAAGGAATGGCAAAAAGCCCAAGAAGGCACTCAGGGGCAATAAAAGTCTGGTCAAATTGACTAGCTCGGATGATTTACTGTCGCGCAGAATGCATGGACTTGCAGGTGGACTGACAAGTACAGGCGATGATGAATAAAGCGTATAGGGGTATTGGCTATGGCAGGGATGATTAGACTGCCTGAAACATCATTGAAAGAGGCGGAGCTGAATGATTCTCATGATTCTTGTCGGCATTATTTTATGAGTTTTTTTTTTTTTTTTTTTTTTTTGTTTTTTTTTTTTTTTTTTTTTTTGTCGGATCTGTATCAAGTATAGAGCGCGCATATTCATGCTGTATCAGGTGTATTTTCTTGTTTCACGTGTAGGAACCTGTATAGAATATGCCGCTGAAGAAGCTATCAAAGCGCATTTAGTCATCTATATGATGAGATTATAGCCAAACACGTCCGAAAGAAGTGCAATTCATATACAACAGAACATTCACTTGGCAATGATAGTCTCCTGCTAGTTAGTTACAATACTTTCAGCCTATAGGGAACCAGATCAACATGGATTGACGATTTGACGCCGCCACTTCTTCAACGGCTCCTCCCATACGGAACAGGTGCCGAGAAATGCCACGCGAACAACTTATTTGTCTCATCTTTCGCTAGCCCCCTTGTCCAGCTCCCCTCATCGTTTCGATGTTTGCGTTTGATTTATCCTTGAGCTATCGCAACACGGTTGATCTGTAGCCAGTACGTTTTGCTGCGCGCGCCACAGTGGAGACGCCACAAAGCTTTTGCTTGGCAGAGTCCGGGTCGCCGGCACATCTAATAGGATCGGCCCCAATGGCAGCTAGTGAAGCTGTGACGAAACGTGTAGGAGGCTTAAAGGCCCAGTTGGATGCTGTCCTGAGAGATGAGCTTGATGGGACGGGGGGGGTCTTTGGCCGTCAGATCCGACGAGCTTGGTGGGGGGAGGGGAGGAGGGGCAGTGAAGAGGGGCACGACTATTCCCTGCAAATGACTTGTTGATGCTGCCATGTAAAAGCAAGTATGTAGAATGCGGCTGCGGCTTTATTGAGTTCGAATAATACATCCATTAGAGAGTGATGACGCGGTGTATCATCAATTGACTTGCATTTTGTATGTGTCAATGCGTTTCTTCGGGTTAGGCGGACTACCGTAGAGAGCGAATTGACTCCCAAGAGACGCGCGCATGGATGGTCATCCCCCGTCAGCTTCGCCATTGGAGCTCAGCTTTGAAGCTAAGAGCTCTTTGGGGCATCTCTCCATGCCTGGACTGCGGCTTGTCGCTAGAAGAGGGAGATGGCGGCTAGCTATTGGTGATCGTCATGGATATAGAGATTTGAAAGAGGAGGAGTTGTGTGTTTCAAAGAGAGGGAAGCTTTGTACTTTGTACCATGTTGGAACCCCTCACGATGACATCCTGTGCCTAATAAATTAGTAGCTACACTTGGTATTTGCAGATGTCACTGCTACGAGTAGCAAAGACCTTCTTCCCTTAACGTCGTCATTCTTCCAGTCTTTTCTCTTTCTCCACTGATTCTCCCTCCTCGTATTTATTTCTTGTGACCAGAAGCAGACTTCTTTCCTCTTCTTCCTTCTCCTTCTTTGCCCTGTATTCTACTCTCTTTTTCTTCTCTTTTACAATAAACACAAAAGTGAATTCTTTGTTTTGTACATCGCAACAGCTACGTCAGAGGACCTACACCATACATTCATCATGGTCCATCTAAGCACCGTCAGCCGGTCTGGCTCTGAAAGCCCCGCCAACCAGGCGGAAGCTTCTCTCTCTGTTGAAAAGCCTCTTCACAAGAGTCTCTCACAGCTCAAGCTCTCTAGCTATGCGGATGAATTTACCACCAGTGTATATGGCTCGCAATTTGCCGGCCAGGACCTACCCAAGCACAGCATGCCCGACGGCGCTATGCCCCGCGATGTTGCGTATCATATGATTAAGGATCACCTTAGCTTGGATAACAACCCCAAGCTCAAGTAGGTCTTTATTTCTATTATTTTGTAGCTAATTTTCTCTATCTACAAGAACTAATAAGCGTCTCAAATTAAAGCCTGGCTTCATTCGTCACTACCTACATGGTACGTTTGCTAAAATTGTCAACATCTATTAAAATGAGCTCTCTCAAAGTACTAATGCCGTATCTAGGAAGACGAAGCTGAGAAGCTCATGACCGAGGCTTTCTCTAAGAATTTCATCGATTATGAGGAATACCCTCAATCCGCCGATATCCAGAACCGCTGTGTTAATATGATTGGTGAACTCTTCCACGCCCCTCCTGGAGGAGAAAGCATTGGTACTTCCTGCATTGGCTCTTCTGAAGCCATCATGCTCGCCGTTCTGGCCATGAAGCGCCGCTGGAAGCTCAGACGTCAAGCCGAAGGCAAATCTACCGAGAATCCTAATATTATCATGTCCTCTGCAGTTCAGGTCTGCTGGGAGAAGGCTGCTCGTTATTTCGAGGTCGAAGAGAAGTATGTGTATTGTACTGCTGAGCGCTACGTCATTGATCCTGAGGAAGCGGTAAACTTGGTTGACGAGAACACAATCGGTATTGCCGTCATTTTGGGAACGACATATACTGGTCATTATGAAGATGCTAAAGGTATTAACGACCTGTTGGTTGAAAAGAACCTGGACGTTCCTATCCACGTGGATGCTGCCAGTGGTGGCTTCGTTGCTCCCTTTGTCCTACCTGACCTTGAGTGGGATTTTAGGCTGCCAAAAGTAGTCTCTATCAACGTCTCTGGCCATAAGGTTTGTGCTCTGTCCCTAATGGCTTCTTATGCCTATCTTTAATAGACACCTTAATCAGAAATAGCTAACTTATCAAACAGTACGGTCTTGTCTATCCTGGTGTTGGTTGGGTCGTCTGGCGCTCTCACGAATACTTGCCCCAGGATCTCATCTTCAACATCAACTATCTCGGCGCTGAGCAGTCTTCATTCACTCTCAATTTTTCTAAAGGCGCCTCCCAAGTCATTGGCCAGTATTATCAATTCATCCGTCTTGGAAAGCGTGGTTACGAGTCCATTATGAGCAACCTGACCCGCACAGCGGATTATCTCACCGAATCTCTCGAGAATATTGGCTTTACAATTATGTCTGAGCGTGCTGGCCAAGGATTGCCTCTTGTCGCATTCCGCTGGAAGAGCAAGGAAGAAGGTGGAAAGGATCGACACTATGATGAGTTTGCGCTGGCGCACCATTTGCGATCCAGAGGATGGGTTGTCCCTGCATATACCATGGCTCCGCACACTGAACAAATGAAGATGCTGCGTGTCGTCGTGAGAGAGGACTTTTCCAAGAGCCGGTGCGACTTGCTCCTCCATGATATCAAGCTCTGTGTTGGAATGCTAGAGAATTCGGATGCGGAGACCGTTAAGAGACAAGAGCAGTTCATTCGGGAGCACATCTCGACACACGGTAAGAGCAAGCATAACAGCAAACACCATGCTTCGAAGCATTATTCTGTAAGTCTTTTCATGATACCATATGTTTAATGATATTGAAAACTAACAAGTCGCTAGGGAGAGGAACACTCTTTACAGGGCAAGACTGGAAAGACACATGCCGTTTGCTAAGCTTGATGAGGGGAGATCTTTGGAAAATTAAAAGCAAAAGTTGGAATTTTAAAACAAACATACCATATCTAAATACAACATATATTTGGTCATAAATTATTTGCATTGCGTGCTATTATCGCTGAGTTGTTGAGATAGACTTTGCAAACATCGTCTCATATACATGGCGCTGGAGCCAATTGTTTACACATGAAAGTCACCTCTTTTTTTATTACAAAGACCCATCGTCCTTTTTTATGTAGCCTTTCATACATTTTGTGATTCCTCACCGATTCTAAACCACAGCCCAACCCGGCAGAGATTTTATACAATTAAAGAAACAAGGGGAAAAAAAGAAGACATGTGCTCTCACTATGATCGCGTAGCAACGATGGCTTCCTCCAAAATATCCAGACCGTGATGAATCTCTTCCTCTGTCATCACCAAACTCGGCAGGAATCGTAACGTGTTTGTTCCCGCAGTAATGACCAAGAGACCTCTCTCCCGGGCAGCCTTCACAATAGCGCTAGGGTCCTCGGTTAACTGCAGTCCTAGAATGAGGCCGCGACCACGGGTTTCAGTGATGAGAGACGGGAATTTAGCCTGGAGCTTGGAAAATCGGTCCCGAAATACTTTAGACTTTGCGAGCACGCCTTCTTGGAGTTGAGGTGACGAGAGCCTAGACACAACGTAGTGAGCTAAACGGCAGGCGAGAGGGTTGCCACCAAACGTAGTTCCGTGATCACCGAGTTTAATCTTCTCGCTGACGGCTTCAGTGACGAGGACGGCAGCAATGGGGAATCCGTTGCCGAGAGCCTTGGCCGTGGTGAGGATATCCGGGTGAGCCTCTTTAGGGAGGTCACCATGGGCCCAGAGCTTCCCAGTGCGCGAGAGACCGGATTGGATCTCATCGTAGATTAAGACGGCGCCGACTTGACGACATCGCTTAGCGAGAGCAACCATGAATTCCTCGCTGCCGGCGTAGACACCGCCCTCGCCCTGAATAGGCTCAACGATGACTCCACATGTTTTCTCATTCACTAGGTCATTGATAGCAGAGACGTTGTTGAACGTTCCTTGCTTAAAGCCAGGGACCATGGGCGCAAACGGCTTCTGATACTTGGGATTATGCGTAGCTGAGAGAGCACCCAGTGTTCTACCATGAAACGCATGGTCAAACGAGACGACTTCCGTCTTTTCTCCAGATGGATCAACAATATTGCCGACTTTTCTAGCGAATTTAATGGCGGCTTCGTTGGCCTCTGTGCCAGAGTTGCAGATGAATACCCTCGCAGCCTCATGCATACACCCTGCTTCGAGAGTCTTTTCGACGAGCAGTTTTGATAAGGCTCCAGTCCAAGGGTTATAATACAAGTTTGACGCATGTATCAATGTCTTTGCCTATACAATGGAACGCAGAAAAAAAGAAAAAAGAAAAAAAAGTCAGTCAGTTTCAGCCATGTGTCACTTGGACCATCAAAAGAGCACACACTGACCTGCTGCGCAATAAGATCCGAAAACCCAGCATCGCAATGTCCCAACCCCGTCACTGCAATTCCAGCCGTAAAATCAAGATATTTTCGATTCTCAATATCCCACAGCCATGAACCCTCGCCCTGGACGAACACTGGCGGAGGGCGAGCATACGTGGCGACCATGTAGGGCGCATAGTCATTTACCAGGGCTGCACTAGGAGAGTCAGACCCAGGATCGGGATTCGGTAGAGAGGCGTCTCGCTGCGATTTAACAAAAAGCATAATAAGAAGAAATTGTTAGTGGCTAACATCTTTTTTTCTTCTTCTTCAAATATCTCTTTTAACTGCCTTCTTTTCCCAATTCTCTCTCTCTCTCTCTCTCTCTCTCTCTCTCTCTCTCTCTCTCTCTCTCTCTCTCTCTCTCTCTCTCTCTCTCTCTCTCTCTCTCTCTCTCTCTCTCTCTTTACTATAGGAATTTAATTAAAATAAAATAGTTCCTTCAAACTCACATTAATAGACTGCTTCACACCATCAGCCAAACCCGCCTTCGCCCTCGTTGAAGAGAAGAATCGTCCACCACAAGACCGAGCCAAAAAGGCTGATTGCCGCTGAAGAGATACCCTCAAAGCCATTGTAATTTCCCAGCAATGATTTATTCAAAGAGGGTAGGATTTGACTGATTTTTCAATGGGCTAGGTTATGGTTTATATAATAGAATGGCTCTTAAGCTTATTAAAGATGCGGGTGGGGAGCGATATAATTTCCCACCAAATATATTTGTTATCGATAAAAGCTCCGTTATCGCTCTCTTTCCGGCGCTCTAAAAAAAGAAAGAAGTGCTTTTATCAACGAACTTGGTCTTTCACTAGGCTTTGCTATATTTGAGTCATTGTCACAGCTTTTAAGAGCGCCTATAAATCAGAGTTCATCATGTTACTACTATTCTTGTAGACGTAAGATGGTGCTGAGAATAGAAGCGATATGAGCAACTTCTGTAATTGTTTGATGTAATGTATAAATAGAAGGTTATATGAGGCTTCAAAATCATGTATGAATGGCTATGAATATCAATAGTGATCTCATCAAGTCGTAGATACACTTTCCATAGGAAGCATCTACAAGTCGGCATATAAAATATTTTTAATAAATATATCGTATGGGATTATCAATAACAGAACCCAAAAAATACAACCTCTACAAATTCCGCCCAAACAAACGCAAACGACTCTTAGTATGCAACCATAACGCCACCTTGCCAAAATGACAAGGAGATGGAGGAGAAGGGGAAAAAAGAAGACCAAGAAACCCAAGCATTGTGCAATATAAAACCTTTGCTACAGCCATCGTATCGTATCCCATCCGTTCCGTATATCCTGGGCTTATAAAATCCTACCAATTAGACGGCACTATAGCCTCCTCGGCTTCCTGCACCCTGGACAGTGTTCAAGACCCGACGTGTCCAGTCTTTCATGAGATAGGGAATGTCGCGGATGGTGTCGCCGTGGGGGAGTAAATCCCATCCTCGTGCGCCATAGCGGTTGTAATTGAGCCAAGAACCAAAAATCAGGTATGCCGCAATGCCAAGGAAGACGCTGTAGGGCTCATTAGTAAGACGACATACTTTTTGACACTGATGCGAGAAGTTGCACTTACATAATAACGAACCAAGTAAAAAAACCCCAAGAGGCGCTGGGATCGCTGCCTTGATGGTCATCATCCTTGCCACCATCGCGCTTCTCACATGCATACTTGGTGTACCATGTCAGCCGCAGGACATCAACATCCTTTCCTTTAGCGTAGTCCTCCCAAATGAGGGCAGCATTTTCATTCTTCAACTGGTGCTCAATAGACGAGTCGTTCTTCTCGTCGTCCCCCTTATCGCCTCCATCCTCTCCGTCTTTATCGTCCTTCTCTTTTTTGTCGTCATCCTTATCACCGTCTGCTCGCCGTCTTGCTGAAGGGGCCTTCTCGTATTCATCCTCAGAAGCCCACTCGCCCTCGGTTCCCGTCTTGTCAGGGTCACAAATGAATTCGATGACGGCTTTTTGATCTTTTCGTTCTGAAACTGGTCCGGTAAGTGGATGCTTACCGCCCTTGAGAACTAATCGAAGGCCTTCCTTTTGAGAATCCGAATTCGAATCGCTGTTCTTAAGCCTCGTCACCTCGTGTTCGAATTGCGATCCACCAGCATTTTCGAGTGATCCTGCAATAGCGACAACTTTTGTGACAGAGTCCTGGTCGCCCTTAAGGAATCGAGTGATGGCACAGACTTGAGAGCTGTGGTTAGTTTGCATAATCTAGAAAAAGTGAAAAAAAAAAGGGGGGTAGGGGGGGTTGGTGGGTGGAAAATAAAACGTGACAGCATGTTTCTTACCTCTTGTTCCATTAGGGCACTCCTCCTTTGTTTTCGCCTTTCCACTCTTTTTTAAGGGTTGGCAAATGTCCACAGTATATGTAGTATTCTGATGAGCATCGGTGCTGGATTCAAATCGCGACGTCACTACCGAGTGCGGGCCGCCCAGCGGAGAAAGATCAAAGTTGTGTCCATCCACCCGAATTTTGTCGCAGCTCAACATAGACGCCGCCTGCAAGGGCGCCAGCAAAAGGGATAACAGCAGCGCTGATGACCGAGGGGGATGCATCGTGAGAATAAAGGCGGCGAGACAAGACCCAGGTATAGCGAGAGACAAAAGGCCAGTAAAGATCAGATAAGGATGGGCTGGAATATAAATCCAAACTCGATGCTCTGATAAAAAGGCGATGGGAGGTTTCAAAAGAATGACTGCAATACTATGTTTAGGCTGATGAGAGTTGGATGAATGGGGGTTTTGATTCAAGCCTCTCTTGATCACGTCAAGCTTGCGCGAAAGCAATGGGGCTAAAGCAGGCGTTGACGTGACCTTCCTTCCGTCATACTTGCAACCTCCCGACGAGGCCGGGCACGTGACCTTGACTTGGCTTAGTTTCGCCCCCCCATAGATATTAAATCGGTAATATATAGTATCCGGATCAGTCTATAAACCACGAACGTAGATATATATTAAGCAAAATACATATTCGGTCGGAGTACTGAGTGCTATTGTTCAAAAGGGGGCTTGTAAAAAGCAGGGAAATTTGCTGCGTACATGCTATCAGTAGATATTTGGCTTAGATACCTGGTATCACATTATACATAACATCATGACCATCAAGTTCACTACTGCATATCAGATGTATAAAAAAATTATAACAGAAGAGCATACAAAGAACTTCAAATTTAGAATAGTCAAAGGCATGTTATGTATCAACTGCTCAGTATAAGTAAGTATACACGATCATATCGAATCCATCCAGTACAACCAAACCCATCCAACGCCATTGCTGAGCCATTCATTAGTTTCATGCCCAGCATAAAAATCGACAGGTGAGACACATTCTTCGCGAAGAAGGTTCGTAATGATAGCCTGCCGCCAAAGAAAAAACATCATTCCATAGGGTATTAAAACAGATGTGCCCAAACGTGGTAATCCTGACGATGCCGATAGTGTAACCGCGCCTCCTTTTAACTCCTTATGAAAAAGAAACTTTCAAGTCAAACAACCCCTTTTCGATATAACCTAGAACTCAAAGTTGACCTCTTCATGTGTTCTGAGTCTTGTGCTTATGCATCTCCTCTCAAACATGCGTCTACCTTCTTCTCTTTTTGTTGTTACATCCCTTGGTGTCCAATCATGCCGCCCATGCCTTGCATCGCTGCCTGCTGATGCTGTTGCTGCTGCAGTATCATCTGCTGCTGCTGCACCCTACGCTGATTAACCGCTTCTCTAATCATTTGTTGAGCTTGGGCAAAGGATGATTGCTTAATCTTATCTATGGTATCTGGTGGCACGTGTTCGGGTCCGCCAAATTTACTAGCAGCAGTAGCCATAAGTCGATTATAGATGGCACGTGCTTGGTTTTGCATCTGCACTTGCAGGGCGTTCTGCTGTTGTGCTTGCTGAGAAGCCTGTCCTTGGTGTTGTTGCTGTTGCTGTTGCTGTTGCTGTTGCGCCTGTGCCTGTGCCTGAGCCTGTGCCTGTGCCTGTGCCTGAGCTTGAGCTTGAGCTTGAGCTTGAGCCTGTGCCTGTGCCTGAGCTTGTGCCTGTGCTTGTGCCTGTGCCTGTGCCTGAGCCTGAGCCTGAGCTTGTGCCTGTGCCTGTGCCTGTGCCTGAGCTTGTGCTTGTGCTTGTGCCTGTGCCTGTGCCTGTTGTTGCTGCTGCTGCTGCTGTTGCTGTTGCTGTTGCTGGTGTTGTTGCTGCTGTTGCTGGTGTTGTTGTTGTTGTTGCTGCTGCTGCTGCTGTTGTTGCTGTTGCTGTTGTTGTTGTTGCTGCTGCTGCTGCATCTGCATCGCCACCAAAGCTTGGATGTTGCTATTCGCATTGCCGTTCATTTGGCCGTTGAGTTGTCTCTGCATCAAATTACCCATCTGTCCATTCATTTGGCCCATTCGAGCCATTTGCTGTATCTGAGCCTGCATTTGCGGAGTCATTTGCCGTAGCTGATTGCCTTGCATGTTCTGCAGCTGTTGGGCATATTGTTGGGCCCACTGTTGCTGTTGCTGCTGCTGCTGTTGCTGCTGCTGCTGCTGCTGCGCGTTCATCATGCCGTTTTGTGGGTGTTGCTGATTTTGCTGCTGATTTTGTTGCTGATTTTGCTGCTGATGCTGATGCTGATGCTGTTGTTGTTGTTGCTGCTGTTGCTGCTGCTGCATCATCATTTGCCGCTGCATCATCTGCATCATCTGCTGCTGTTGTGAAGACATGGCTTGCCCTGTTGTAGTCATGTTAATATTATTAAAATTGCCATTTTGCAGAGCGGCAGCCATTTGCTGTTGTTGCTGCATCACTGCCCGCTGCTGGGCAGCCATTTGAGCAATAACCTGAGGGCTAGGTTGGTTCATAGCCTGGTTATTCACCATGATGGGTTGTGACATTTGAGAGTTCTGAGCCATCATATTAGGAGGAGGACTCGCTTGGGTCATACGGGGAGTTGCAACTATTGAAGGTCGATTGATGGGAGTGCTATGAGACATATTTGGTGTCGAGTGGGGTATGCGCGGTGTGCTTGAGGGATGACTCTGCTGGCTGGCTCTAGCTGACATATTGTGCGCCATAGGCACCGACGCCTGTGGGTTTTGTACCACCGACGCCGGTCGAGGAGGGCTTGCCGCCATACTGGAGTTGGTCTGTTGCATAGGGACGCTTCCAACCATGGGTGAGGACATATTTTGAGGAGTTCCTTGTCTGATAACGGGAGAAGAGGCTTGGGCCTGAGATATTTGGGCTTGGAAGCGTGCTTGACCAGGCATACCACTCTGTATGGCATTTTGCGGACCAGGTACCACCCCATTTTGAGTGGGGTGAGCGTGCTGCGTCTGGCCCATATTCGCTGGAGGGTTATTAGCTTGGATTACCGGAGTTGATGCTGCAACGCGAGCAGCCATCACCTGCCGTTGCTGCGCTTCAACCTGGCGTAATTGGCTTTCTCTAGCAGCAGCCGTAGCTTCACGTCTCGCTCTCTCTGCCTCTGCTTGCCTTTGAGCAGCAAGTTCCGCTTGCTGTTGCTGTTGCTGCTGCTGTTGTTGTTGTCTCTGTAGCTGTAATTTCCGGTCATTCTCCTGTTGCTTAAGCTTCTCTTGCTCTCTCTTTTCGGCATGTTCCCTCTTAATATCTTCAATGACCTTGAACCGCTCGAATCGAGGTTCGAATGTAGCGGCACCAGTTGGAGCGTCCCCATCTGCTCCATTGGTACCTTGCGCACCGGAAATATTGGATGCAAGCCGGTCGTCCAAAACCAGCATGTACCGCTCCAGCTCTGCTGCTGCTGCTTCGTCGGCAGCCATCTCGGCCACTGTCCTTTTGCGAGCCTTTGGCTCCGGTGGAGGTCCTTTGTGACTGGGATGTGCCATTTTCTCTAATAAGGCGATAGTCTCCTCGACGCTCTTGGTTGGTTCAAGCATTAGAGGTGCGTTAGTTGCAAGTAATATCTGGCCCTCGGCGGCATATATATTACTGCCATCAAGTTCGTTCTTCTCTCGCTTTTGCCTCTTAGCGGGAGGTGGCATATTTGATATTGTTGGCGTTGGTGGCACTAAAGATAAGGGAGTTGAAGGAGGAGCCATTGCCGAAGTCTCATTGTTGCCACGCCCTTCGCCCATTCCCTTAGGTGTTGTCGCCTTGATTAAAAGATCCATGTGCAGACTCTCAGGTGTAGGATGAAGAACAACGGTGAAGGTCTTTGGCTTCGACGCGACTTTACTATTCGATGTATCCAAAGGTACATTTGGCGTATGTGCCTTTTCGCCATCCTTTTCATCAGCGTCTATCTCTTTAGAATCCTCTTCCTTTAGCTTTCCAGTCGTTTCACCTGGTGTTGCCTCTTCCTTGGGAAATGGTACATGAGGCGACGGTGTGAGCCACTGGTTATAATTATGTATAGATGAAGGTACAACAGCGCTAGAGGCTGATGTAGGTCGTTTCACGCCCTTAGACTGAACTACCGATTTGTGATCATAGACTTGTACGATGAGACATCCGTCGTAGAAAGGTACATTGCCTTGAATAAAGTACTGCAGGAGATCGTGTGGAATAGTGCGACTCCTTAGATGCTCGAGAAATATTTTCATGGGCGACTTATACTGGAACATGCCGTCTTGGCCGTCGAAACGAAAATGCGTTGGGTGCATGTGAACCACTAACGATGGGGGTCGCCCAGAATGCTTCTTTAATACATATGAATCGGTAACAACTATACGCACGTTAGAGGGGTGCCTAGTTGCGCAATACGGTTTCATCACGCAGGAAGGCTTAAAGTACCATATGGCGGGGGCTCATGGTCATGAGCCGCCATGTCCGCAGCAAACGAAGCTAATCGCATGCCTGTACTATTTCTAGAATTCCGTCCTGCCGCCAATGACGAGGTATCGCGACGAGCCCGATTGATAGGCCGGACCGTCGAGGCAGTTATAGCCCGATCGCTTGCGGAGTTTGGCGGCTGCTTCGCGGTCGGTGGTTTATTGTTCGACATGGACGGTGAAGGAGATGATGCGGACGATGTGGCCCCATTCGTCTGGATGCCAGGGGGGACAGGCCGCTTCATCTTAGTGGCGGCATTCTGCTGGATAGAAGTAGTAGTAGAAACAGCGACATTTGTCGGCGCCATCGTGACCCCGGATGCACCACGACGGCGCGCGTGAGCTTGCGGGTGATGCTTTCCGCCTTCTTCCTACCACGCTCGCTATTCGTATATCCCCAGTCTCGATCGCAAGCATCCACTAATAGCGTCACAATTACAATCGATGTGCCAAGGGTGAATGAGACGTGAATGTTGAAGTCGCGGCGCGAAAATAGTGGGTTGTTGAGACGATCGCTGAACGTGGATCAGCCCGTTGAGCACGGCGCAAGAAAGCTAGAAAATTAAGAATGATCCATGAGCGGCCGACAGATAAAATTGCTAAATCGTCTGACAGGAACGAGAGTGCGATAATAAGTTAGATTATTGCCAGCGACTCGGCTATTGCACATAAAGGACGTTCTCTAAGATGATGGGTCAACCGACGTTGACTAACTAACAAAGCCGGAAGTGTAAAGTGTCTATATCACGTGACGGAACTTGGCTGGTGATGGTGGCAGTTGAAACTTTTGGTGGCAGCCTTTATACCGAGGAACGACCTAATAATATCGAATTTGAACTAAGTTTACAGATAAATAAGCCTTCGGGAAGTATCGGTCAATAGCTATGGCGATCGCTGTATAAGACTGACTCTTCACCTCACCTCGACATTCTCATAGTCAAGGCCATATTTTCAATGAGCTAACTAGCGCATGTAGTCTAAGGGAAGACAAGTATTCTCTCATTTATTAATATATTAATATGAGCTTAGATTGTACATTACGATTGCGTCTTCTCTGATCACTACTAAGTAGGTATAAGGTACACACGTACGTATGAGACAATAACGTCAAATCAAAGTATATATATATACAAATTTACAAACCCACATCTTGGTATCTTGCCTTTCATAATATTTCTCATACAGGCTGCCTAACATCAATAACACTTCTACCTCATTCCTGACCTTGAACTCTACGTATCCAATCATCATTTACGCGCACACTATCGACTACAATAATGCCTCGTCCACGACCAACGCGTTCCGGCTTCTGCCACCATTTTTCAGGACCATCAGCTTTTTCGGCTTCAGATTCACTATCAGCCAGACCACCAGATCCGTCTTCAGCGCCCACAACCAGGACAATGTCATGACGAAGCCAGGTTTGAATATTAGTGATATAGCTACCATTATCGCCTGCAAGCGACTCTTGAAGGTAAACAATGTCAGGCTGCAGGTGGCGAAGGACGTGGGTGTGGCCATTTGGAGTGGTAAACGGGAGTATCATGGTTTCCTTGTCCACAAGAGCCAAGGCGTGCGAGTAAATAGCGTTAAATAAAGTATTCTCTGATGTAGCACCAAGACTATATATATAAAAAGCGATGTGTTAGATAGAACAACAAATTAAGGTGCACAACAAAGGGTGGGGAACATACACAGGGCTTTTCGCCTCGGGGGTTTGCGCTTGATCGTATCCAACGTTAGAAAATGATGAGCTTATCGAAGGAGGCGGGCGATTACTCGTAGTAGTATCGACCATGTTGTCCTTCAAACTCGGCGCATAAATCAAGACGAAGAGCTTGATGGCAGACAGGTCATTAATGCGAGGAATGTGATTGAGAATAGACTGGTGGGACAAATTAGTGGTTTTTTCGACCAAGTAGACAATAATAGTTTAATCCTCACAGCGTGTTCGTGAGAGATGTCATCGTCGACGTCTGTAAACTGAGAATCGGCAGAAACAACAATTGCGACTGTCTTGCGCTTCTTCTGAAGGGGGGCCGAAGCCGGCGCCTTTTCCCTCTTTATATCTCTTTCTCTTTCTTCAGGCCAGGCATTCGTCTCAGTCTCCGGCCTATCTTCTTCGCGGATTGAGGCCAGAGCCTTGCCGACAGCAGCGCCGGCAGCAGCGACTCCGGCAGCAACAGTCTTTCCAGTCGAATCAAGGAAATGTTGAGGCTTAGATGTTGGTAGAAAAGTGCTAGTCATTCGTGATCCCCATCCCGTTGCGCTACCTTCCGCCATCTCGGACGAAGTTGAAGCGTAATTCTGGTCGCGTTGTCGAAGTGATTGTTCTGGCGGTGTTAGTCGTCGCCTCTCTGCAGAGGCACCATATGCCGGATTATCTCCATAATCGGCGTTCTCATAATCTAGATCTGGCTCTGGTTCAACGTGGTCTTCCGAGCTCTCCTTGCGCTGGCTCCAGACCCAAGCAGCAAGACCGGCTGTAGCAACGGTGAGAGTGACAGCAAGAGGCACCCAGTGGCTCCAGACGCCTCGCCGCGAGCCGCGATTGTCGTAAGGAGGCGACATTTAGTCGAAATAGCCTGGCATTGCTTGTCAAGGCCGCCCCTTCAAGACTTCTAAAGGGCAATCCTTGTGCATATGTCGATGAGAGGCGCGAAATACGAATGAGTGGGGGGGAGAGCTGAAGCTGATATGAAATACGGAGTAGTATGTCGCAACAAGTCCGGTGGCTGGGGTTCGCCTTGATAGGATGTCAACAATGTGGAGCGTTTCCCTTCCTAGCAACGCGATCCCGAGGTGGTTGCGTTCGCGGCGTGGAGTAATTTAAATCCCGCGCCACCGAGGCTATAACGCACGTGAAAGTTGCAGCGCTCTGATTAGAGCTGTTTGGGCCCTGCTCAGCCACATTTTAGTGCTAAGCCACATCTCTTTTCTCCTTTCAGCCTTGTGATTTTTACTGGTAAAGTGCCTTATGACTCTTCAACCTCGCAAGTGGGGAGATTTTGAAGATATTCATGACCCTGGTCAAATTCCGACCGATTGCTTATGACAAGCAACGCTTTGATTCCATTCTTATCTCATTCGACAAAATCTTAAGAGAGCTTCATATTTCAAGCAATAAAGGGCCACAAAGCTGATTCTGCTTCCTCTGTCCACTACGGGGGACTCTCTAGAAGCAGAATGCCTCACGCTTTGTCAATGGCCTCAACCGGGCTACAAGCCCTCATTCTCTGTGGGCCCGGTTCTTCATTCCCAACTTTTACGTCGAACCCAGATGAAAATCCCAAAGCTCTACTACCCATTGCTAACCGACCAATGGTGTGGTACCCTATCGACTTTTGTCTCCGTACTGGCATCACAAGTAAGTGAATTACTTGAGAATTATCTCTTCAAAAGCGATCTTGAGGCTTCTTTTTTCTTTGTAGCCTTGAGATTGATTCTCATGTATCTCTCATCTATATATATATATATATGTGTGTGTGTGTGTGTGTGTGTTGGTTGTTGTAGATTCTGAACTATGAAATATTTCGGCAAATGATATTAACTGACAGCTCTTAGGCATAACCCTCATTTGTCCCCCATCAGCCTCCAAGGCGCTAACAGCAGCTCTAAACACCAATCCATATCTCACAGCGCTGCCACTCCCACGGCCAGATGTCTTAGCTCCCGCTGACCTAGACCAGAATACAGGCACAGCTGAGATACTGCGGCTGCCTGAGGTCAGGGAGCTTGTGACGGGTGACTTCATCATTCTTCCATGCGACCTTGTTTGCGAACTTGCTGGAGAAGAGTTGCTCCAGGCTTGGATGGTGAAATCTGCCAGTCTCACTGATCTTCTCGGAGCAAGACAGTTTTCTAATGGCCACCAATCTCGATACAGTGGAGGGCTAGGTGTGTGGTATAACACAAAAGCTAGCGCGCCCGTAAAAGGCGAAGAGACAGATTTCATTGCCACAGCTCCTTTACCGACATCACCAACGGTCCCTCCGAAAGGATCCATCTTTCCGAATGTGTCAAATCTTGTGTATTCTATACCGACCGATTCCTTCAACGATCTCATTGAAGAAAGAAAGGCCATGCCAATCCGCCATGGGCTGATAAAGTCAAATCCCCGAGTCCGCATGTATACAACTCACAGAGATGCACACATCTACATCTTCCCCCGATGGATTTTAGATTTTATTAAAAAGAACGAGCGACTAGAGAGCATTGGCGAAGACGTAGTGGGTTGGTGGGCCAAAGCCGGCTGGCAATCTGGGCTTGCGGACAAGCTCCTCTTCAGCGAGGTTTGTAACAGTGGCGATGGTGAAAATGACGAATCCGAATCCGAGCTAGAAGGCCGCTCCTCTCCCGCTGAATCAAGTCCAGACAACCATGCGAGTTCAAAGGAAGCTACATCTTCGGCCAATAATGTCGCAGAAAATCAATACGCAGGCGACAAGAATGGCTCCGCGGCATCCGCGTCAAAATTCAGGCCTCCGCGTATTCTTGCATATATTCATTCACAAAAGGAGCAAGCGGCCAGTTCAATACTGCGCCGTGCTGATACAGCACAGTTGCTGTTAGCTGTATCCCTTCAACTAGCCAAACTTCCCTCTATTGAGGAAGCGGGCTCTGAAACGCCTTCTCCTTTTGCCCATCCGAAGAAGGTCGCGTATCCTGAAGGTGTGAAGCCTCGTACCACCATCACTAAGCAAGACAGTCTTATCGCCGAAAATGTGACAGTGGAGGAGAAGACATCCATCAAAGAATCCGTCATTGGGGCTGGCTGCCAGATTAATGAAGGGGCGAAACTTTCGCAGTGCCTTCTCATGGAAGGTGTTGTTGTCGGAAAAGGGTGCAAACTCACAAGATGTATCCTAGGTAAGAGGTGTATCATTGGTGCAGGATCCGTCCTTACAGACTGTGAAGTCCAAGAGAACCTCCTTGTTGAGCCTCGGAGTAAGTCTTTTCCCTTTAACTTTACATCCAAGACACAGCCACTTATTCTTATTACTATTACCATGTACTAATAAAATATTGCTTCTATAGCCGAAGACAAAGACAACAAACTCATGAGCTCTGAGGGGCTGGAGGCAACAGAGGCAGAGATGGAAGAGGTTCTGCATGAGATGGATGAAGAAGTTGCCGCAGCTGTTGGAGAGGCGGGCCTAGAATAATGTATCAAAAGTTGAATAGAAAAAAAAAAGGTATCCTTGCCTCGATAGGGCTTCCTAGGTGTGCGCTGAGGACAATAAACGATAACAAACATTGCGCTAAATAGGAGCAGCGTCATGTCATGAATAAGATAAGATACGGCCTTTTACATCTTTTATTCGTCTGATATACCGGATGACAACAATTGAACGACACAAATACTTGATGATGAATGTCTTTAAGAAGTTGGTTGATATCCACTCTACGGTCTCAAGGACAATCTGCAATGGCATATGCTGACAATCTGATCAAACAGGTGCTCTTTTTTAAACAATCCATATTAGCATTTCCATCAGCAATGACCAAATTTTGAGTTTGTAACCGAGAATTTTTTCGCCCGATATTAGACTCTTGTAAAGATGCAGATATCTCCTATAAAGAAAGCATGCGGAGTAGAGAAGTCAAAAGTACTTATCCACTGAGACATGCATACCCTCGATACCAGCCAGAACCCAGTTTACGGGATATCAGGCCAACCTCAGACATTGCCTGATTATTGTCACTCAGATCAGCTCACAATCTGCATTTGACAGAATACTGAATATTTTCTCGTGTCGTTGAAACTCTGGGGAGTTGAATATAAAGAGAAATGCTGTCTCTGACTCCAGATATGGCTAATCGATCCAACTTTTCTATGGATATACGTGAATTTGCAGCACTCCATTCTAATGAAAGAGCGGTTTAATCAACCTAGTTGGAACGACGATCATTGTACGAAGTACTTTGACACTCCATACATCTCTATAGCTTGTTAGTGCGGGAGCTGTAAGGGGTGATCTTTTGTGAGCAATTACTACGGCGGCAAAGAGGAGAAGCCCACTTTGATAGATCTCACAATTGGAATTGTTCGAATCTCGGCAAATTACAAATTTTGGGCAATACGATAGTATCTGGTGACCCTTTTGTGATCCCTTATTCTATCTAGCCTAACGCGAGAGCGCTATGACGTTCTACCGAGGGTGATCGTTCTTGGCATAGACATGCTTGACATAGTTGTCAGCATAGAATCAATACCTTCTTGCCAGCAGACTCGACCTGATGTGAACCCTTTGTCTAGAACACCTCGTATGTTGATGATTTCCCTTCTCTTTACCCCGTATTGAGATGCTCTTTTTGCCATCCCCGCCAGCAGCATGTTCCCAGGAAAACTCCAAAGGATCTGATTTGGGTGGTGATCATTCTCTGCAGGTACGAACTTCTCATGCTAAGATCTCACCCCTGAATCAACCAATTAGTTACTCTTGGCATGGACCTATCACAGGTCGAGTGCTGGCCGGCACCTGAACGGACTAGCAACCGAGTAAACTCTGTCAGATGTCATCCAACAAGAGTAAACATCATTTTGATTGATGGAAGGGGTGTACTTAGATCGATATACGAAGCAGCAACTCATTCGTCGCGTTATTCCAAATCAGATAGTTGTCGTCTTATCACCACACCACCTCTCTCTTACCAACATCAAATATGTGCCTCCTACTAATACTACCAACTACGTGGCACTGGTGCGGCCTTTGCGATTCCAGTACCATGTTCTCGGCTCTTGCTGATTTCCGCCACCCCTGTCTCTTGCTGCAAGCTTTGACCTTGAGCTTGGCAAGCCGTAACTTACCAGCCCCAGATGCAGGCAAGATCTCTCTCCTCGACTTAGCCAACACACACGACTAGGGTTCCTAGAACGGGAGTAGTAGTAGGCGGCCACGGGTATAGGGCAGATCACGAGTTATTACTTGTGCGATCTAGGCAGATGCACACAGGTACTCCGTACATTTAGCATTATTAGTACTACCCCATCGAGGTCGGCGAATATGTCTAAGATCATACGCAGTTAGCGCTGCACGATCCATATCTAGACACAAATACTCGCTTCGCTTCGCCCACTTATGTACTTTCGGAGTCGCCTCAATTGTTTACTCCACAATGGCAGAAATACGATTCTGCCAGTAAGAGAGGATATTACTCCCCGCAATCATGGAGGGGGTCGATCAAGGAGCTGAATCCGCGTGGATGGTTCTACACTAGATGAGACCTTTTTACGGTGAGAATTGAGAAAACGAAAAAAAGTAAAGGATATGATTCGCTTTACAGCAAGATATACCGTATCATTTGACCTTTCCTCCTCGGACGGGATACTATCAAAGCATTGGAAGATGATGATATCGATACCAACTATACTACCAAAAGATAGCGGAGAAGTGTGAGGAGGGACGGACCGGATGGCGCGTTTGCATAGATGGAAAGCTTGGTCTACGGAGTACGCGTTGGCGGGGTGTTGGAAAGCATACGGTATGGAGTGTGTTGTCGGTAAACAGCCAACAGCCAGAAGGCTTTCAATTCTCTCTGGGCGGAGGAGTACCGTTGAGGAAGAGTCAGAAAGAGTATGACGACGAGTTCCCCGAATTCTCTCATGGAGACGGCGATGGGAGCGGGCCGGAGGGCGGGGATAGAAATGGGCCAAGACGACCTCAATGACGGGACGCCCAACAATAGCAATGTCCTGTCAGTAGTAGTTAGTACATGGCATTGCTAGCACCAAATTAATGAAGTTGAAAGAGACAACATCATTCCGGGTGTAAGTTAGCGCACATGTTCAGCTACCGACTTTGCTCCTGAGCACAGACTTGGCTCTAAGATCCAGCTGTCTCTTTCAGCAAATACCATCCGTTAACTGATACATCTTCAACCAACAGCTAGAGACATATTAGTCATGTAAACACACTAACAACAACAAAAAGGAAAAAGCAAGCATAGCTCAGCTGAGATGTGCTTGTTTTCTCATATTTGATGTACTTCACAATACTTTTGCAGCCTAGTCTGATTGAATACAGCCAAACTAGGCAGCAGGGACCATTTAGGTTAATGTGATGTATCATGTATATTCCGACGGTGTGACACTATATTTTCGGTTGCCTTCCGATGTTTGAGTTAGTTGAAACTCGAATGGCGAGGTCAATATCCGATAGAACGTACGGTTGGTAGTAGACAACATCCTAGGGGAGGAAAACAAAGGCCGATAATAATAATAATAATAATAATAATAATAATAATAATAAAAGGCTTGAAAGAGAAGATGAACAATATAGAAAACACTACAATTCGGATTCTAGGGATGAAGGGGAAAAGAAGTATTCAAGAGGGAGGTATTCCAACAAGAGAGGCATTATGAATGTGGTCTATTTCCTACAGGGTAGCCTATCATGACTACGGAGTTGGGACCAATTGAAGATGAACTATACGACTACTCCGTATAAGAGGAGAAATACATTATTGCATCCCACTGAGCGGGGCGTATATCAAGCTTAGGTCTCTATTTAAATTGAACGAGAGGTTTCGCTAGCAGCAGTACATACTTCATATTATGAGACGTGTTACAAATCATTGAACGCGAGAACCATTGGCTTGGTTGCCATCTTCCGGCCCGTCGGCCTGGTGGTGATCAATGCGTAACTAAAGCGCATGACAGGTCAATTATTCTCAGGTCCAGCCAAGACGAAAGACCAGGGGTTTCCAAAGGTGATACCCCATAGCTCATTTCCTTTTCAGATTAGAAATACGATTAACCAGCGCAACAAGCATTAGTCGCTTTTAAGAGATGCATGACTGATATGTGAAAGCAGCTGATGCTGCATCTTGGCAGTGACATCAAATGCTGCATGAAGTAAGACAGCACCCAACACAGAATGCAATGGCAGATGTTTAAAAATAAAAATAAGAAAAATAGGATGAAAACCGACAGGTTGGTCATCGGTACTGCCGTGTTACCAGTAGGCATCAAACATCAACCAACAACAAGCCAATCACATGGAATTGGACGGCTCGTTGGACGGCGCGGGATTAGGGGTGTAGATATATCGGCTGAGTAGGTGCCTTGCAGCTTTAGGTTGGATGGTGGCATTGCCATGAAGGACATTTTGCTTGTAGGTAGACAGACTATATGGCCATCTATAAGATGGTAGATGGGGTATTTCGCGCTGCTGTGTCGCGATAGCAACCCATTGCTAGGTTATGGAGTAATAAAATTATCCAAGTATGATCTTATAGTAGCACCGCTACTACCACATAGTAGTAGGATCCTGATTCTCGGACCTGAATGCCAGTGCTGCCTGGTTCGCGGGCTGTGGCCTATTGTTTACTTGGAATGTCGCGTCAGTGCTCAAGCGGTGGAACTTGTGAGCAACGGACTACCTCTAATTAAGCATACAGGTACATCTTCTTTACCGGGTGTTATTCGTCGTTAGTGCTGTGTTTAGGGTGGTTTTAGGCGCTCAGATCAAGATATATATGTGAGTGCTATATGACAGACAGAGCTGTCAACTTGAGTTGTGGCCTGCAGGCATCTCGGTAAACCGAAGCATAGATGCTACTGCACGTGCTAGGCATGCTACCCAATGCTCATTTCAGCACAACCTAGTCCGTGCGAGAGAGTTTAGACGGTGCAATGTGAGGGTGCTTATGGTGAGAGTGGATAGAGTCTTCGTATTGTAAACCAGTGGGCTTTGCTCGATGTCGCACTAACTCGCAAAAGCCACGGCCCCTTGGCAATAACCATGACAGCAGCACAGAGGCACAATCCCCTCTCTAATTGCTAGATTTGCATATAGAGAGCTGTGGAGGGGACGGAGCTGAACCTAGTCTAATGGACAAGATGCGTAAACAATTCCGTCGGGGTTAGCCTACGGGAGTGTTGGGGCGAGTGCGGCGAATTGCACTTACTAGGAGTAGGAGTCCCTTACATAAAAAGCTTGTCTATACTGGGATTGGATAATGAAGACTAACATATGGTGATATATCAAATTCTCATAGTAATTCAATTGCCGATCAAAGGACCATCTGGTGTTGGCTTCGTTGGCTTTCTGGCTGCTGTGTTACACGAACGCGTGCTTGATTTGATGCATGGGGCTCTACATCTGTCCCATGAGGCGCTCCACACAGATCGGTTCATCTAGGTTCCGCGAGTCAATTTGGCAATTACACGGATCCTCTTTTCCGTTATGAGACAATGTTTTATGAAGGGATGATCTGGGGGGGGGGGGGGGGCAGATGATGTTATGAGCCGTGAACTCACGAGGAAATGGGGCAACTTCCCTGCTTATACCCTTGATTGCTAGTACATCTTTTATTGAATGGGAGATGAATTGACTATCAAGCAGATGTCAAACATGAAAGATTAAGTTGCTCATATTAAACCGAGTTACATTACTAGGGATACTGAGTATAGCGAATGAAGATGAACAATGACCTAGACCTACCTAGGCAGACTGCATTCATCTCCCTTCTGTTATTCTGAAAGGGGAGGTTGGGAGTCGATCTTCTTCTTTTTTTTCTTTTTTCATGCGCATCTATCCATATGGCATATCCTATCTTTATTGGTTGTGATGGTAGATCTGAGCTTGAGAAAAATGACGCCCTATCTAAGCTCTTTGTTCAGTTCATCACTGTTAGGACATACAATATAGAAGAAAAAAAGTACAGGTAGTTTCGTAAACACCACATATATGAGGAATTGCATTTCCAATAGAACCAACAACCGCATATACATGTACCTTATGCCATGCGCGGTAATGTGGCAACCTTCGTACTACAGAAAACGGAGGCCAGAATACGTCGCACTGAACCCCAGTTTCCAGCCATGTACGGAGTATTGCAGAAACCTATCCAGTTACACAGCCTCACTAAGTTTCAATATGCCAGTGACGTGAAGTCTCAAGCGGCGCCATCTCGCAGGTACCACATGCGGCCGTTGAAGTGTAAGTCAACTTTGAAGCTTTGGCCACGAGTGAACTGAGCTAAGTTCGGTATACAGAAGCTGGCTCCAATCTGTTAATCGGCCCTGGAACTAGCTATCTCAGTGTTAAAGGAAATGATTTGTCCAGGACTAAACGTAGTCCGCTCAGGGACCCGTGAACTCTATCAGTAGCGCGTATCCCGGTATTATATTGATGAGATGGAGAAGGGAAAGAAACAGGTGAATACTGAGATTCGTTTGTGCTTCATACCTGTTTCAAGAGCGAATTCTTTGGCCTACAATTCCGGCCTACGATCTGCCCTTGTGAGGAGGGCCAGCTGTTTGAGACCTGCGTGA
Source organism: Trichoderma oligosporum (assembly GCA_015266385.1). Taxonomy (NCBI): domain Eukaryota; kingdom Fungi; phylum Ascomycota; class Sordariomycetes; order Hypocreales; family Hypocreaceae; genus Trichoderma; species Trichoderma oligosporum. The sequence continues at coordinate 20,538 of JACBYL010001096.1, read as the reverse complement.
TAAGTGTCAAACTCTGCTTCATACGCCATCTCCTGCGTTTGCCCTGATCCTGTCGCAGACTTCCTGTTGACTGTATGTGCAGACAACCCACTCCATAGTGCTGCTATAATACATAATGGGCAGCCTTGATCATCTTGATATGACTTTGATGGTTGAAGAAGCCGCTATCCAGCATTCAGCATCATTATCTACTGTAGCAGCAAACTCTAACAAAATCTTCTAGTCCAATTGCAGCAACAAAGATCAAACTCTTCCTACACATCCAGCAGGTGGCAAGGAAAAGTTGCAAAGTGGAAACGTGCAGAAAAGGACTGATTCTTTCATGTCTTTCATTTCTTCATGACTGCCGGCGAAATCTCCGTACCCTTCCTTTCCTTCACATACAGAGTACATTATCTGGATCTTGGCTGCCTTGACTGATGCGAGACTTGACTTGAACTTTATTAGTTGTCGAACTGAAATGGGATTTATTCACCTTGAGCCAGTATGAATTATGCGGCGACTGTCTTACTTACAAATGTTTGGCAGAGGAAATTGGTTGTATCGTGTCCACATTCCAATAAAGTCCTTTCCGTTCCACGGTAATTCCACTTGAGGCTCAGACTATTACAGACCAAAAAGTGGAATGTTAATCATAATAATCTGCGCGGAGGGTTCGTTACAGCTCATGCGATAATTTCTTTCTTTCTTTCTGTCTTTCTTTCCATAGCCGTAGCGCATTGCAGAGAGAAGAAATATCCGGTATAAACGGGGTGTTATATGTAAGCAAATATAAGATACTCACTAACAGCTTAGAATATATCCGATCTGTTCGCCTCTACGTATGTGATCTTGCTCACATACATACGTACGTGAAGCTTCATGAGATGTGAGATGAGGTCCGTTTGCCACGAACAGACAGACCTACCCACCCAAAGGCAGATCATTCATGCGGCGACCCTGGCAACCAACCGGGCGCATCCGATCTTCCTTAGCGACAAGGGGGAGTGTTTGCATCAATTGTACTCCCTTAATACTTCGTAGACTACGTTATATGAAAGGGCGTGTGTTGGATTGATGACACCGCCTCACAAGTGAACGGGATAGATGCCGACGCTTGTGTGGGCGTGTCTTTCTCTTGCTCTCTTGCCCTTACATATTGGGGGATTTGATTTAATGGGCTAACATCTCAAGGCTCTCTCAGCTAGCATACACCCGGTATGTAAGTTGACTTCTGTTTCTGGTCACGGATTTCCATCCGCCTCGTCTCCACGCTACGTGTACTTACATGCAAACACAACACATGGAAGGCTGGCAAACAGGCGAGTGCAGGTCTCTTTTACATCTTATTTACCCCCATGTATTACAATGGCTGAATCCATGTTCTTGCGCCAAACTCGGCCCATGTACGGATATAACACGCATGTATACAATTTTTTTTTTAATTTTCAAGCCTTTTATTTCTTTTTGTTGCCAATGCACACCTTGGGGGCCCCATGTCTAGTCTAGCATCCAACCAATTCTACACCTACCAACATCTAACAACACCTGGCCAGGGTATCGGTGCCAAGATTTACGTATGATAGATAGTGTGAGAGAGATGGTACAACAGTGTCTGCATGACAGCTTTGAGCGGCCATCCACATATACATGTAATTGTAATAGCAAAGTAGTAATAATTCGTTGTTCCTGTTCATTTGTCTATCTACTACCCATATTAGTCGCCAGGGCAAATTGAACTCCCCTCCCCCTTCAGCAGCCCCCTTCACCCCCCTCGCACCCCCCCCCCTCCATCTTAAGCGAATAAAGGTTGAGATCTTCTCCAAAACATTTACTACTTTGCATCTAGTACGTCCCGTACAGGCTACGAATATCCCGGCGGTAATAGTCCGTGATCTGCCCTCGCTCGACTCGAATTCGAACCCCTTTGGATCGGACTTATCGAGATCTATCACACTCCTTTTGCGAATAACCCATACCGCACCCCCGATTTTTGTCTCGGTCTCTCTCCATGTCACTTTCTGCTAAAGCCTCTCGATTCCCGGGGACTGATCTACAGGTTGTGCTGTCTCAGGCCCGCTAAAAGCATCATTCCAGGTCAATGCTATATCTTCAGACTGTCCCGCCCTCGTAAATAACAAAGCGCATTCCCAACCAGAAATCCCCAATCAGTCCCCCTCCCCCAAGCTTCTGTACGATCCATCTTTTTACTATTACACGGTCGTGCTACTTTTGCTTGGAGTACTCTCCATCTTGAAGGGGTTTTCTCTCTCTCTCTTACACTCTTTCAATATTCAAACCATTTTTTTCTCTTCTCTATATATCAAAGATCACCATAACAGCATTGAACATCCCCGTCTTTGATTTGATCTCCAAATCTTCTTTTCTCTCACTCTTTGTGTCAAATCTATTTCCCCCCATCAATCCAAAAATGCAGCTCTCCGAGTCGGAGACATACCGGTACGAGATGGATGATGGCTTCAGTCTGTGCAGTCAGGCTATGTCATGTCCATCATCCAGCTTTTCTTCAGCCTCCTCTAATACGTCTTCCCCGTATGAGGTCTTCACACCCACTTCTCGTCGTTCTACGCCTAACGAGCTCAGCCTGGAGTTTGAAAGTACCTACCAGTCATATGGAGGCTCGCACGCACACCACGGAGAGCTCACACCGCCTTCAGTGATGCATAAGTATATGTTTGGTTCCGTGAAAGCGGAGCACGAGCGAATGTCCTTTTCTTCCACTGATGGAACTCTTCCTCCCTCGACACCTCTGAGAAAAATGAGCGACATCATACCTGGCTACGACCATATGCTCGACATGAACATGACTGCACATTCGATGGGTTCCATCACCCCTTCAGGCCCATGCCCTGTCTACACAGAGGCACCTCTACAACCAGCTCCTCCTTTTATTATGACACCTACGCATAGCCTCTCTGGCTCAGAGGCGGCAGATAATGCATCCTCATGGTCTTGCAACAATGATAGCCCCATCTCTTTCTTCCCGCAAAAGGGACAGTCCCCTCGTCACATTGAACCATTGGACCTTCATCGATACTCGCAATCTCTGGGACGATATTACCCTCAAGGGCTACCAGTGTCACCTCACAAGCTGCAAGCTCAGAGGAAGATGATGGTTCATGAAGTCCAACGCAAGTCCACAGAGCTTCAGAGAGAAATTAGGGCATCAAGGAAGGTGTCTGATAAGCACGACGGCTCATCATCACCTGTCGATGTAGTTCGAAGGGCCATGTGCAAGTGCGATTATCCTGGCTGCCACAAGGCGTTCAGGAGGAATGAGCATCTCAAGCGTCATAAGCAAACGTAAGTTTTAATCCAGCCTAAAGAAGTATACTAGAATGGATTGCTAATGAATATCTGTCTACTAGATTCCATGGTGAAGGTCCTAATCGGTTTACCTGCGAGTTCTGCGGAAAGGACCAATTCAATCGTCAGGACAACCTCAACAATCACCGCAAGCTACATGCACGCCCCAACAGCCGCAACCGAGGAGTAGAATATATTCCTGCTGCGGTACCTGTTATTGAACAGGAAGAGCGAAGCCGTAAGCGGCGAGCCCCTCCCAAGTCAAGACTTGCTGCAACTGCGGGATTAGCGGCTGAGAAGCGTGGAAGCAGCTACTGATGACATGGCTCTCTCTATCTTTACCACTCTAGAACCGGATCTGAGCGAGACCTTGAGCTCAACCCGTTGCCTCATCCATTCATCTATTGGCCCGGTGGGGGGCAAGCCACACCCGATAGACGCCGAAGCGTCGGGGGCCATGACTTAGACGATGACAGGCTTGTAGCAGGCAGCAGGTAACAAAAACAAAACAAAAAAAAATCCTTTTCTTCTCTCTTTTCTCATTCATGCAGAGGACGCTATAATCCTTGCTTCCGAAGCCATTAGTGGTTTATCATAATTGCCATTTTCTGTCTGGTGGCTTGCTCTTCATTATCTATCCTTTCACCGAACCCCCACCACCATGCTCTGGCGGTCAGCTACACACACAAAACAAAATCTAACATCGTTATCCCCAGCATCTGTTGGAAATAATTCCATTAATCTCTTTTCTTTTCTTTTCTTTTCTTTTCTTTTCGGGACTAAGGGTGGGAGAGAAGGATAGGGGGAGAAGGAGGGTCACCGGCGCCTGTTCTGTGGATCTTTTCAATCTTGATATCCAAGGTGGGAGTGGATGGAGGATACGTATATGGTTATGCTTGCTTTTCGGTTTTCATCTTCTCCTTCGTTTCTTTTTTTATTTCTCACTCTCCTTTTACCCAAATTACTCTTGTGTCAGCTGCCATCAGCTCCCATTTCTCTATATTCTCTTGCGGCTAGGAAAAATGTGTTAAAGATGTTACTGATACCAAAAGATACACGATACGGTATGGCCCTTTATGGAACAGTCAAGATGTCTAAGAGACACTCAAAATTATAGTGTGTATTTAGCATATACACATGACAATGTATAATATAGTATTATTGTGAAGGATTTTCGGCCTCGCAAACTGTGTCTTGTCCCCCCGACGTCTACTCTATGGCGTTCACCGCCTCCGATGATGATGATGATGATGATGATGATGATGATGATGATGATGATGAACATGATATGCCAAGTAAATCATCAATATTATCAAGGCGGATATTAATTGCTGCATGCAGGTCTCCAAATGGTAGCATGTGGTTGGCAGTTTGTTCCAGGCTGCCTGATGCGTTGAGTATTGTATACGCCTCCAGTATGTTGGCGGCCGGGCGGGACCGGTGAGCAGGGGGGGAGATCGATTCCCAGTCCTCTAGTTCAGGCTGGAAGGAAAAAGGAAAAAAAAGGCGGCTGAATCAGAAAGACAGTCAAAGGGGGAGGAGGGGCGAAAAAGAGAGAGAGAGGAACACGGGCTAATAGGAAATGAGTGAACACACATCAATTTGTCTAGAACTTACAGGAACTTTACAGAACCAGCATAGCTTTACTTGACGGGGTGGTGTGGCCAGCTTGACTAACTATGCATGCTTTGAACTGCAGTAGGCTCTCACGAGTATAGAGTACGAATTTAGAGACTCAATTCAACACTCAATACTAATACTTTGCACGGGTGAATCGATGCTCGGCCATTTTACTCTCTGTACGGAATGCTCAGAGAAACTTGCAAACCCCGCAGATCCGTGATCCTTCCGAGCCATTAGCCACAGCGGGGTGAGCTTTCATTCTTGTCTTAGATACTAGTTCCAAGACCAGGGATACGGCAAGGGGAGGGGGTATAAGTAACATAAGTGATATCGGGCACCAGTAATAGAGTACATACACATTTGTATTGTCTTACAGCTAGTTTAATATGAGTGGCAAGAGTTTCTTTTTTTCTTTCTTTTTCTCTCTCTCTTTTTTTGGGGAGAGAGAGAGAGAGAGAGAGAGAGAGATATGCATTATGAGCAGGGAGAAGGCTATGTGTGTATGTATGGAGATGATGCCGAGAGACTTTACATGTACCGAGACTTTAACAAGTACAAATCTGGCGTTTCACTACTTTGGGAATAGATGTGATTACATCTTATAGTAGTCAATTCTCGGCAATGTATATTTATCGATGGATATAGAGGTGTGTTGGCAATTTGATGTGGCATGTGATGAGATGCGCTTGCATGTACAAGTACGGACTAGGTAATATCACGTAGTTTTGATCTGATCGCTTCGAGATAAACCAAGACCAAGAGAGTGCGATTATGCTTTATTCAAAAGAGAAAACTATGCTAAGCCTTTTCTTTACCTTTCGGTGAGAATGTAGCCGCTACCTTTTGCGCCAGGAGATTTGACCGCATAGAGGGAGGGAGATTGCAGCTCACGACATTAGTTGGCCTGAGATGACTCTTGTAACTACTTTTGGGACCTATTACTGAGTGTTTACTATATGTACTCCGTATATATGTATCATTTGCCAGAAGGAGTCGCACAAAAAAAAAAGTGCACTATCTTAATGAAGGAGTTAAGAAAGCAGCCCTTCTAGTCTCAGTGTCCATGTTCACTAATAAATGTGCAACGTTTGAAATGTCTTATAGCAAAAACATTGAAGCAGATCAAAACAGGTCGAGAATTTCGATTTCTCCATGTTCAAAAGAGATGGTTCTTATGCACGTCTTACACGGTCTCAAATCCGAAAAAGCGTAACAAGCCGACAGACATGGGCGTTTCGACAAGTTTTGCTCCGCTTCTGGATTTAGTACTACTGCGCGTGTACGTGCCTACATATAGGTAGCACACCTTACATATACATGTACCTAATGTTGTATTACCAGCCAACAAGGAAAAAAAAAAGATTCAGGGAGATGGTGATGGCTGGTGTGTCTGAGTTGCCACGAATCCCATCTTAAAGGCGTTATGACTTGTGGTGGTGATGCGATGCTTGATCTGTGCGATGGCGGGAAGGCAAGGCAACGGGACGTTCCCCCAGCCAAACAGACGAGCCCATGTGTTTTTTTTTTAAACTGCCGTACGACATATAGCCATGTAGGAATTGGAGCTCTACGGAGTAGAAGAGTAGTCTATATGTTTTTCTTATGTTTTTTTTTTCTTTTCTTTTTCTTTTGAGACGCAGCTAAAATGCCGGTTCTCCGTGTACTACCTGCCACACCATGGCTTTACCCTGTAAGACTTGATCTCACTGGCTCAAAAAGTCATTTGAGGCGTTCAATAGATGTATGACCTGGCAACCGTCTTAGTGACGTTGGTTCTTTTCATAACTAGAAGCCGGACCTTATGCTCCCGCCCTGACGGCCTTGATGAGCTATGGTTCAGCGCTCCTCGGCTCCAGCTTGGATGGATGGATCCTCCATGTGTTATAAGTTGTTATATGTATGGACACGCAAACATACATGGGGGATGTGTTGGTCCCGAATTGATGGATAGAGTACGTAATTGCTTCCTACATATACTCTATTCATGCATATATCGGATAGAATCGGACATGAATTCGTAAAAGAGAGGGAGTGAGGGAGGGAGGGGAGATGCGATGATAGGGTGAAGACAAGCAAGCAAGCAAGCAACTAACTAACTAGATTGATTGAAATTTCGAGGCTTCAGCGGTGAGCAACTTTTATCAGGCTTATTCTCTTGAGTGAGGCGGATACGTTCTGTCTCGGTTGTCGAAGCTTGCTTACCCAAACGTTGCCTCTAAAAGACGTTTTTAAATTAGCATCATGGTTGGTTGATTGGCATGGCGTACGACAACTACTTACTTACCTGCTGGTTAATACTGAGATAGGTGGGAGATACTCAGTACTGAGAGGTAAGTAAGGGTAAGGGTATCTACTCCGTATCTGGAGGAAGTACTTACATACAGCACCGGGGGCAGTAAGTGCGGGATGTGGGCCGAGAAGCTGTCCTCGGCTAGGCTAGAAGTAAATACATTCCCCAAGTAGCGCATGCAGCTCATGGCTTCTGCTGCAGTGAGATTCGATTCGATGCAGGAGCAGGAGCAGGAGCAGGAGTAGGAACAGGAAGACGCAAGAGCAGCGGTGGAGTGCGGTATGATACGGAGTAAGTAAGTTGTACATGCTAGCAGGCAGATGCCAAGGATAAGTATAATGCTTATAGTAAGTGATACTTAAGGTACTATTCTAATAGAACGTAGTCCGGAGTAGTATTGTGGCGTACCTAGTGATCGACTCCATATGTGAGAAAAGAGTGAGGCTTGGCGTACCTTTTCTAGATGGCCTTACCCAATTAATCAACCGCTTGTACGGTACGAATACTCTAAGCGATAGTACTCCGTACGTGCCTTGGCTTTCCATACACGAAGCAAGGTACTAACTAACTAGTAGGTGCTTTGGAACTAATGCATTGACAACCATACCAATTAAACTACCAGTAAGGCTGATTGTCTGTCTTTCTCATGCAGAATGCGCTGGCCACTTAATACCCAAGGTAATAAGATAAGGGTAGTATATGGATTGGAATACTCTGGACTTTGACTTTACACCTACCTTGCAGTACATATAGATAATGTGGCATCAACTCAACTAACTGTTGTACTTCATATATGTCCAAGTACAGGTAGGTACAGTTAGTTATTGACTGATACCTATACCTATCGCTAAGCATGCCCAATCCGCAACTATCTATCTCTTCAGCTTAGAGCTACTCCCAATGGCTAATAGCCATAATGACTAGATTGCTGCCATGCCGTGCGCCACAACGGGGCTCGGTTGGGATTGCCCGCAGAAGCGAAGGCGCTTGAAAAGCAGCTATGAACTCTAATTGTCCTGGATATATATTGCAATTAATAGTCTTTATACGGAGTAGTTATAGTACAATACCCTGGAACCATAATAAATACTATCTAGTATCTACTATAGGTACTTTAGCTGAATAGGTACATATGCAGCTGTTATTACCACACCCAAGTAGTAAGTATCTAAAGTGCTATACCTTAGTATCCCGTACATAAGCAGTCTCTTTCCTGCTTATTTATTATATGTACCTAGTAGTACTGCGATACTTCTTACAGGTAGGAACTTTCAAGCCACCATCAACCAAGTAGCTTCCGCGTTCGGGACTGCACTTGCTGTACTTGGTTGCCAAGTCACTCACAGCCACCACAAAGCTTACGCCACGCCTGACCTTGATCTCATCGGGAACTTCATATCAAGCATAAGCATCCACATCAATCCATCCTCCTCTTTCGTTCTCTCTCTCCCCCCCTGGTCATCAACTTCTCGATCCCAATCATCGCATATCCCGACGACCCTCCAAATATATGCTACAAAGCGCCAAGTACCTAGACCGATCTAGGTAACTAGCCGGAACGGAACGGACTCAAATGAACGTTGTTGTTCGGCTCAGCCCCGAAAAATGCCTGCGGAAGCTCCGCCGTCGTACCAAGAGGCCACATCTAGAGCTGACTGGCTACAGCTAGCCGCTCCATATGTGCGCTTCTCAGATTATCCATCTCTTTGTCGCGTAAACCGTCATTTCTGGTCCGTCTTTGCTCCACAACTTTGGAAAGACCCGTTGACGGCATCTAAGCGTTTGGGCTGGATTGAGAACGATGGTGAGTAATTCTACATACATATCATGTGTATTGGGTATCAAGTATTAGCATCTCGGTGACAAATTGGATGAGGAAAAGACAAGGAATGGTTACATCATTATCGTCCTACTATTGCTACTATTATTATTATTATTGCTTGCTACCACCGTCACCACCACTGTCATAATCCCCCTTCTCTAGATAGTTACCCTGAGGGGAACCATGTTTAAAAGGGGAAAGGGGCCATGGTTAAAGTGTTCATGCAGCTGAGCAACTATTGAGAGTTCCAACCCCCTCCCTTTCCCCTGGCCGAGCTGCTGCAAGTGGTCGGGCTAACCGTTATTCTTCTTCCGGCAGACATCATAGCTTGGTGGATTAGCTTCGTTTTCAATAAGCTAGCCAAGGTCGCGCTCGCAACCCGGGCATTAATCCGTGTGCTTGATGCAAGAGGTTGTGCAGATGTGCATCATTTCAACTTGTACCTGAGCGAAGGTACTGCTGAAGATGCCTTTGCGCGAGCCTTGGAGATGTTGCCAAACTTAGAGAGCCTTCTCCTAGATAGTCATTCAGATATAGACGTTCGCTTCCTCATCCGCTTGCCGCGACACATTTATTCAGCGAGCTGTTTACGGTTACTAAGCCTCAAAGATTGTCTGGCCGAGATACCTGCGGCTCTCTTTTCGGCTGCCCGCCTCCGCCGGTTGGTATACTTGGATTTATCTGGAACTTCTGGAGCTGTCTCGCATTTGTTAGATGTTCGACTCTTGTATGACTTGCGCATTCTCAAGCTTCGACATAAAGGAATTGATAATGCTCTACTGCGTAACTTGGCGCCAGCCATCAGAAATCGCTTATGGAGTTTAGATTTGAGTTATAACAAGTTGACTGACGATGCGCTATCAACTCTGAGAATATACTTTTTTCCTCCCACCGTGTTACGCTCAGATGACCGTTTCCACGTCGAAGGCCTTTTGAAACAGACTTCTTTCAACACCGTAAGCTATGGACCCTTTCACATTCTTAGTGAGTCACCTCAGAGTGCCGCTTTTCATCATCCAGAGAGATACCTGGTGGACACTCCGACATACGGCAGAGCAGGTGATATCGGCGATACGACGAGGTTTCTCCCCCGGTCCGATGGCTCTACTCCAATCCGCTCTGATACGGCCGAAGGTGTCTTACGCCTCTTGTCTCGGGACGACGGCGCCGTCGCTGCAAATCACTTGTGGAATTCCTATGGCATTACCCATTTGCACTTGTCAGGCAACCAGCTATCCACGGCTGCTGTGGAAAAGCTGTTGCGCGTTTCAAACGGCCAGATGGAGCTCTTTGACTGTGACTCAACCTGTTTGTTTCCGCCACCCAAGTATTCCGATGTCATGTCCCTGTCTAAGACGGCCAAGCTGTACGGCTTCTCTGGCATGTCTCACATCTTCCGCCCCATATGGTCATCTAATCTTCGGTCCCTCAGAATACACCACTCGCTCGTCACAAATATACCCACACTCCAGGTTAAAGGCTTTCGTACTATTCAGTGCATCTACGCGGCAGAAAAACTGATCCTCCCCCACATGGACCAGGCATACCCTCTGGCATTTCGCCCAGATATGAACCCGCGGTTGGAGTCCTTAACATTGACTTGCATTCCCCGCCATTCCTTTGGCCCACTAATCGAAAAGTTGGCCTCTTTCTTCCAGCTCTTATCCAACCAAGAGCGTGATGTAGCCACGGCGAGCAAGATGGCAACGTCAGAAACAGGGAGACGGCCGCGTATTCTACATGGTCTCAGGCGTCTGACGCTAGAAATAGAACCTAGCTCTCTAGAAATGGACTCATTTTTCGAGCTCGATGCCGAAGGATTAATGGATGACGGCGAGAGCCCATTCAGCTTCTTTGACCGCCCACAGAAGCAGGAGCAGCAGCAGCAGCAGCAGCAGCAGCCGTCATCATCTCCACAGGTTGCGAAGCTTTGGTCTCATCCCGCCATGAGCTCAAATGCTCCAGAACCAATACCTGTGCCTCCAAATGAAGCGTATAATCCAGCAAAAATAGACGATCCATACCGTGACCATGAAAAGGATCAGTGGGTAATATACAATGACGGTCTTTGGGGCGATGAAGGAATCATGGTCTGGGCTGGCAGTTCCCAGTCACAAAACGCTGTCATCCAAAAATATCAAAGACTAGTTCTCAAATGCGGCATGCGAGAATGTCCTGGGCCTGTTACCCTCTCCCAAACAATAGCTGGTGCCCCGGAGGAATGTATCATTTTTCATACTGTTTGGTTTATCGCCGCCTTGCCAGAAGAACTCGCAATACCATCGCTGGTATCTCTTCGCAAATTGACAGATATGAAAAGTGTAATTGCGGAATTACAACGGTATCGTGTATCGACTGTTGCTCAACTTTTGGAGCTACGGCGACGGCAATGTATTGAGCCATATTTCTACTGGAGCGGAACGCTTGAGATTATTGATACACCGAAGCCAACTACGAGAACCGCGCGAACTTGGAGATGAGCGATGCTATTCATTTAGAATAATAGATGGCTTACAAATCACCATAGCAGACGAAAGAAGGAACAGCTGTAATGGCTAAATGTATTACATAAAGTTTCTTAAACGTATAGCTTAATGTTTTTTTTTTTTGTGTGTGTCTTCTTCGCTTTAGATGCCACAGAATTACATAGGATCATCGATGTCTACTTGGAACTTTCTATCCGTTAATTGAGTTGCATCCGAGCTTTTTTTCCCTTCTTATGGTAAACACAGCTCTATACCAACTGGTCGCCCTGAAACGAAGGCTTTGGAAAGATGTGAAGCAACACACACTTTAGGGTACTTCGAACTGCTTCATGCTTTTGGGCACATGCATAAGTCAACATGTGAGACATAAAGTGGATAATAGTGTTGGACGATTTGCCGTAAGGCAGCCATCAAAATCCAGCCTATTCCTTGTAGTGAGACATATACATTCAAGCTTTCTTCATCATGCTGCCGTGGTCTGCATTCCAATGAGAAGCTCCCAAATGCCTTACATGATTGTTTATACAATTGCATAACTAGTCCGTACATACGACCATTTGCCATTTACAGTTACGGCGTTTATGCTTTTATACGAAGAGAATGTTCTTTTATTGACTTGTCATAATAGAAACCTTGCCGTCCATGAAAATACGTGAAACGACATACATGGGTGCATAAAACTGCAGCCATGGCACGAATGGCTAGAGGTTATACATTTACAACATTGGGATAACATCGAAAAATATGTTTTATGACACGATCACCGTTTATTATGCATTCTCCTTGAATCGGACAATATTGATTGGCTCTTTATGGTCCATCTATGGAGCCAGACTGATAAAGTGCCACCAATACTCGTACTTGCATCTACGACTGAGACAACAATTCCCCGAGAACGGTATAGAAGATGTAGGCCGCAAATAAGGCCAAGCACGCTACTCCGTATAACTGTGTACAAATAGATATAATCACCGCTCTTTCGAGTCGCCGACTACTCTCTGTGCACTATGATTGATAAATGGGTCCACACTATAGCAGCCGCAAACACAGCCAGCCGGTAGACCGGAAAGCGGGCATTTGGGCCGTTTGAGTGGCAAGCTTTCACTTTTGTCTCATAATATGTCCTTCTTTTTGTTTTCTTACAAGCATCTGGAGCGACATGTGACTTTGTCACGAGGTAGGCTCGAGCTGAAAAATAAGTATGCTGCGGCTTGTCAAGGGCATATACTTGTATGTTGTACCTCTCTATATTACGGAGTATTCCGAACCGTTGGTCCAATCTACTTTATTATATGCCTTATGAGAGATGACTATTGGTGGGTTGTTATAGTACATGGTTAGTTTTTGTGGGAGAATGACACGTCTGATTTGCTAGATTGTGCGGCTGATGATGCGGCTCCTTGGCTGTCTTAACTTGATAAGGACGAACGAGATGTTTCATTGGAGCCCCCAGACTACGTTGGTTGTAAGTAATCTTGTTACTAACTCGAATAACATGCTAGTGACACGCGGGTAAAAGGTTAATCAACTTGTCATCTGTTTCACCTTTTGGGCGGCTACTTTATTGCTAGATGCCAAAAGTATCTCCCCCTTCTTTCTTGTATTTTTTTTTTCTTTTTACTGATTTATATATAGAGTGAGCTGGGTGCCTCTGTGGGCATTCACTATGTACTACTTACATCTATGATATTAAGCATAAGAGACTATTCAAACGCCACTTATGTTTTTAGACTAGTAAGGGCTTAAGTTTCATTCTTTTCTTCTCGGGTTGAGGGGGTGGCTTGCGATATGTGATGGCGAGAACCGATGCAGCTCGCCAGAAGAGGAAAGGAGACAAAGACAAGATGACGGATGTTCTTTTTGCTTTGTTTTGTTTCCTTTTTGTAGAGGGGCTGGGGAGGAAGGGGTGTGTGGATTTCTTATTCTCGGTATGCCCTTTTTTTTTGGGATGTGTGTATAGAGGCAGGTGGTTATGAATGAATGAATGAATGAATGAATGGCTGGATGGAAAGATGGATAGACGAATGAAAGTGAATATTACGCTGCATTGGTGCTACATAGTGTTGGGAGGTGATGTGGTTGATTATGGATGGATGAATAGAAGGAAGTGAATAAAATAAAATAGTTGCATTAGGGGGGCTGCGTAGTGTATGATTTTTGGAGACTCATTTGCTCTTATTTTGAATTGTTTCAGTTTAATGAGTTGGGTACAAGTGCATATTCTGGGTACTTTCTCTTATGCATGCGGGTGTATGTAGTGAAAAGTCAATGAAGCTTTGGATTTGCAGCGGATGAGGGGGTGTTTGATATTGATATTCCTTTTAGTACTGGATATGAATCGGATAATGTTTACCGATGGTTGGCTTGTTTAGGGGACTCTGTTGGCAAAGAATATGTAGATGATGGGGTGGAGAGGCGAGTATGAAAGGGGGGGGGGGGATGACAATATTTAGTGAACGGATTGAGTAAGTGATATTATTATGATAGATGAGCTTTTGAAGTTTCTGATAATTGATATAACTAACCGAGGTGATCAAGTGAGGAGTGACTAAGAGAAGGGCTTTGGAAAGGTATGCATAGTGAGCCATTAAATGATGGAGTATATGAAATGAAATTCATTAAGTATGTAACAAAGGATATATCATGATTATCTTGCTCTAAATTATGCAGCCCGCTTATATTAAACTCTGCTGATGGCAACTGGGGAGTATGTAGCATGAACAGGAGTATGATATCTAGGAGATAATGTTTAACCAGCATCTTGGAGATAAGAAGATTCACAGTCAGACTTCAACACCTGATAACCCAACACATAGTACCAAGTACAATATATCTAATTAAGATCTTTCCCTGATAGATCTCCCCTTGACAACATTGCTCAAATCCCCCACAGGAATCTGGATCGGAAAATCCACAATAGCAAGCAAAATCGCAAGTAAAATATACCATCCAGCCAAGCATGTCACGAAAGACGCTGCACCAGCACCCTAAAAAGGTAATTTCATAAAACAAGTCAATTTCAGAATCCATTTAACACCATTGACGCAACGTTTTTGCATAAAGAGAGAGAGAGAGAGAGTATATCTGTTGTACGTACCACCAGTAGTTTATTGGCATATTTTGCATTTCCCGCAAAATCATCTGCTCGCGCCCAAAACGCTCCCGTTAATAACCCAAAAGTGATAATCAAGCTTAGAAAGATGATGAAAAAGATGATGTTTGTGCGTAGCGAGCAGATGAGGAATACAACACAGACTAAGGCCATGAACAGAAACCAGAAGCCTTATTTCTTGGTATTAGCAAAGGTGAGCATTTTCTTCAAGAGAGATATTCAGACACAACTCACCTAAACTAGCATTGAATCCTATGGTTTGAAGTCCTTCCGCACCAACATCATTCACACCCGCATATGACGAAAACGCCGCGAAAGAAGGATTCAATACTCCTCCATATGACATCCAAAACGTGCCAAACGTGCAGAATACAATGGCCGGGAAACTATTTCCGAGAATCCATTCGAGAAGACCGCCCAGGGTCATGAGGATGCCGCCTTGGAAGAAATATACAGGTCTTTGAAAGAATGAGAATTGCAAAAACGAGTTAACAACGTCCTTTTTTTTCAATTTTGAGAGAGAGAGAAAGAGAGAGATAGAAAGGGTTTGGATATGGGGTGAACATACATTGTCGCAGCACCAAGACCATTCGCACCACGCCAATTCATAAGACAACACGATAAAGGTGTCAAAGCCATGAGAAACCCAATAAGAGCTCTATCCAAATCACATGGGAACAAAAGAAGAAAACAGTCAGCCATCAAAAAACGTCAACGTAAAAAAAAAGAAAAGGAAAGTGACTAGAACTAGGTTCCTAGAAACTCTAGTCATCGCCAGGCGTATATATGAGAGGCAAAGTGAAATATTACATTGGCGTCGGATTTCCAAACGTGTCCCTCAGATGTCCCTTGACTTTGCTCGGTGGAGAAAGGTACAGTTTCTCGAATAACTCGGGCGTCATGCTGATGCTTGCTGCTGAACGGAATTGCTTGATGGCTTCCATGCGGTCGGAGCCATCAGAGTCTACAACGGCTCGGTGGCCTTTTTCGTCAGCCATTGTTAGACTTAGTTGTTGATGCCTTTTTGGAATGAATTTTGGATCGAATGTCAAGGCAAGGAGATTGGTTTCTTCAATGTTTGATCTATAACGAAAGCAATTGATGGAAGAGAGCAAAAACCCTCCTTTTTATCATATTATCTACAACCCATGCCTTACTCCTTGTCAAAATCCCAATCTTCCTTTGTCCCGACGACAGCCCAAAATATCAGAAGCAGTCTCCTCCAAGCTGCTCTATATCTCAATCAAGTCCAATCGGACAGAGACCTTAGTTCCTCACGTCACTATCAGCCCATCTAACCAGAAAATGAAATCCCATAAGGTCAATCCGCCACCTCCGCATCCTCAATCACTCACCGCATTACGGAATATCATCCACATCCATCTCTCTACTCCAATCACATAAACCCACCAAACCTCTTCCATCCTTTCATCCCCCTTTCGTGTTTCCTATTATAGCAAAACTCTGCTTTGTTTACCCCAGGTTTTTACTCAATCCCGCCTCTTCCATTTTTCTCCACATGTCCACTTTTTTCCGCTCGCCCGAGGGAGCTTAATGTTGGAGTAACGCTTCTTCCTAATTGGGACTTACACGGCTCAAGGTGAAAATATATTTCAGTCGTTTTTAAAGAGCAGCGATTGAAGCCATTACTAGATAATATAAATACAATGAACTGCCAAATTCCCAATATGTATTCGTAGATAAAACATCAGTACCCTGTATGACTTATTGTTTTGGTAGGTTGCAATTTCCATCATCTAGGCATCAGCCTCATACGTGACACATCCTTACACATCCAGGCTTCAGGCTAAGGCGCCCCTCGTACGATAGATATGCAAGCCAAACTCCTACATTCTCCGTAATTCATAGTTGATAGGCCGCGCGTTGCTCACCAAGAGACTACTAAGCACAAGGTAGAAGAAGCGCTGGGCCAATCGCACCCCAAGAAAACATGGTCAAAACGCCATAACCAACACTAGTACTCATCACTTGCTCCCAGCTCACAACAAACGATTTCAGCTTCTCTCATAATAGGCTTCCTGTATAAGCCCATACCTCTGTATATGTATTTTTTGTCATTTCCAGTCCCTCCATCCATGCAATCTGATTTTGTATGCTTTGTTTCATATGCCCATTACAATGTCCCAGCCATTAAAAAGTCCATACATCTCACAAATCCATTCCTAACTCAATCTCTTTCGAAAGTCCCAAGACCCGAGATCTAAATCCTCGACAACTCAATCCACTAGTACCATACACCATACAATTATACGCTGGCAATTCCTCGCCGGCTTCTCTTACGCCACCAAATAGGCGGGTAGTCCTGCTCGACGCTCCGGGGATCCGCCCAAATGACCAGCATTACCATTATTTTTACTACTACGTGACGCAATGGACTGGAATTAGGCTTACACCGTCGCCACATCTTCCATTCGCATAACAGGATCAAATGCCCTAAGCTGTTTAAAAGTCGACAAGCCCTGCCATCACACGAGTTAGGACATAAACTTCAAATCGCCACAAATATTTTGAACCCAACAAACGGTGGGATGATCGTTTATAGAGGGAGTAAAGAGGGGTGGCACCTACATGTTTAATGCGATGACAATCAGTGTCATGGTCGTCGAATGTGCAGGTACACGAACTTGGCTACTCTTGGGATTAACCATCGTATGCTCAATGACACCATACATTGGCGGTATCCAGAGAGCTAGAATGGCAAATTCCATAAATAAGGACCAGTGAAAGGTCCTCAGCATAGATCCTCTCACCATGGCCAAGATGAACGCCCAAAAAGACATAAAAAAGTTGACCTTTTTGTCTCATCAATTAGTCGATGTTATAATGGCATAGCAGAGATCCGACACGATGTGCCAAGACATAAGGAAACAAAGTAACAGTAAGTCCTTGGTCTTACAAAAACAAAGCAAAACAAATAAACAAAAAAAAAAAGGAAGAAAGAAAGAAAGGCAGATGACACTCACCACAATAGGTGCCACGACCATCTTCACATCTTTAAAGTAATGCCAACACAACGCCGACCCAACGATCACAAGGATCCACTGCATGCTCCCGATTCCAAAGTGCGTGGCAAGCACTCCTTTATACTTCTGAAGGCAGAGTATATGGTACTCAGACTGATTCCACTCCGGTGGTGCCAAAACCGGATACCCACACCAGCGACAGACCCAAACAGTCTCCGTCGTCACAAGTTGATATGCGCGTCCAACCATAAATCCAGATCGTTGGGATATGCAGTCAAAGCACTGACTGGCCATAGGGAATCGGGGATCGGCTTTGGCCCCTAGAACCACCCCATTGGCCTCCTTTCGCTTTAGACAGAGGTAACAGGTACATTTCAACTCCGTTATGACATCGGGGAACAGGATACGTATCACAGCCTTGTTGAGACTATGCCGGAAAAAACGATTAGCCCGTCGCAGCCGTTCAATCTCGCCAAAATCAAGGTATGACAGAATTTTGAGCTGAAGCTCTGGCGGTAGTTGCAGGAAACACGACAGGAGCGTCTGGCGCGGAACAAAAGGAGATGCTTTGCTCGACTTTGACTTCGACAACGACAATAGCGATACGTCGATTGCCCTGGCGGCGCACGGGGCTGTGAATGCTGAACGATATCGAGCGCTTCCCGCTGGCCATTCCGTCACCTTCCGCTGTGCTTCCGCTTCTTGGTTGGCCTCCATCTCTTTTTCTATCGCTACCAGCGTTGAGTTGTATAGCCTCCCTTATGATCCCCTTTTTTTCCCACTAAGAAAGGGAGGCAAATTATGCAAATAGATGCCGTCGCGTGATGACCTTATAACTTACAATGAAAGGGGGGAAAAAAAGAAGAGAATTCATGAAAATAGAGATCCTTTTATAGAGAAAATGTTGAGAAAATCCCTTAGAAGGTGACATACAGCCTCTTCCCTCCAAAATGATGATGCCACTATGAATCGTCTCGGCAACTGCCGCGTCCAATCGGGCGGGGGAAATAGGCACGGGAAATGCCACTACAGCGTCATGAAGTGCGGATCAAAGAAAGAAGGATAGAATGAGGAGAGAAAAGGTAAAAAAAAAAAAAAAAAAAAAGTAAAAAAAAAAAAAAAAGATTCGAAGGAGATGGGCAAAGGGAGGAAAGGACCCCAAAAGAAAGAGAAGGAGAAAAAATGGGGGAAAAAAAAAGTTTGTTGAAACGTGAGCTATCTTATTACAAGCAGCTTCATGCACTAGTTGTTTTGTTCATGGTAAGTGCCCATCATGAATCGATTGATCGAAGCAAGCAAATGAATCGGTAAACACGCAGTGCAAGTACGAAGAAGCGAGTGAGAGAGAAGTCAATGATGCGGGAGGGTCGCACAATGGTTTGGCACAAATTGATGGAAATTAGATTATCACGTAAAGCTCATGGATTCATGGGCTCAATATTGATGGATCCAACCCTGCATAAGGTGTAATTAATCGCGGGGACTTTGGCACTTCGCTGCGTGCAACTTGATGTTATCGGTGGGTAGTCTCTCCAGCCTCTTTCTCTCCCTCTCTCTCCGGACCGACAGGTACATACGAGGTACCAGTACTCCATAGCATCGATTCGAAGCTTGAAAACAGAGTCTCAGCTTTCCAATCAGGTGGCGTAGGACGAAGCAATATGGAGTAATATGTGGCTCGGGCCGTCACCAATCCCCACAAAAAGAATTAAGGTTAATTCAAAGCCGTCTCGATGCCGCTTTGGTGCATAATATCGCCGATATGTAAATGAGCGGAATCCATTGAATGGGAAATAGTATGAAGGACTTAGTATACTCGCAATTGTGCCATGCCTATTCCGACAAACACCTACTGTATCTATTTAATCCGTAGGCAGGCGTCAATGCTTTGAGGGGGGAGGGGGAAATCACCGCATCGGTAGCATTCCATGTTGCCGATGGTTCCCTGACCGAACCCCAACATAACCTCCCGTCCTGCCCAGCTTCTTTCTCGTCAGCAACTCGTTGAGCTCCTTGACCAGACAGCTCGCAGCTACTACTCGGAAGCTCTCAAGCGGCTTCTCATTACCATGATAACTTTGCTCCTTGTTCGACCCTTTATCGCCTCCCACAACCACGCAGGCCCAACACAGCTCTACTGCATTCATCCTTTCCTTTTCACTTTGCCCATCTTCTCCCCCCGTCGCTACCGACGAAGCATCATCTCCGTGGCTGATTACACCTCCACTGCGATCCCTGATTAGCTTCACGATAAAGTTCATGAGATTGTCCATTTCTTCTTTGAGCTTGATGGATGAGTCTCGTTGTCGTCTCGTCTGGCTGCCCTTTGGGTTTAAAATCGACCCACAGAAAGCCTCCACTTCTGTTATGGGAGCACGAGGGTTGTCTGAGAATTGCCACATATTGTTGACGACGGATGATTCGTACCTAGACCACAGTTAGCCATCTTTTACTTCGCGGAGGGTGACTAAGTCTACGAGAGCCATACAAGTCACGGATCTTCCATGCCTCTTTGATCCGGCGCGCATAATCAATATCTGATGCTGCATATCCTTCATCTCGCAGAGCAGCTTGAACATGCCGATTTAACTGCTCCCATAGCGACGGTCCATCCATATCGATCGGGCGTTGGACATCTTGGTTCCAGATCCTCTTCTCATCCACACCCCGATACAGTTGGCCCAAAATTTTCAGAGACTTATAATACTTGTGCTTTGTAATTCCCATTCCATCTTCTTCATCTTCGTCAGATTCGGGATCTCCAATATGGCTGATCTCGCCAAGATCATGTAAATGCGCAGGGGGGGCAGGTGCAAGGCTGTAAGGCGAAAACATTAGAGGTGTGTATTGCTGGAAGTTTCAAAGTAGGGTTCAAGAAATAACCACGGAATGATGACACCCGGGCTTTGGGGGGG
>JACBYL010001095.1:0-16579 GCA_015266385.1 Trichoderma oligosporum | reverse complement strand
AGTTGGGCTAATTAGGCCATCTTGTCTCGCACGTGGTGGGAGTGAGATTTGAGGGGGACAGTTTTAGGATCAGATTTGTTTGACGGTACCGCCAGGCTGGTACAAGTAAGCATTAATGAATTAATGATGGAGAGAGGAGATGGAAAGCTGAAAACAAAAACCAGACTAATACCAGCTAATAGCTTGTTCGCTTCGGGTGGTGTGATAAGTAAGCTCTCGGAACAGATTGTTTTCTTTTTTTTTTCTTTCCTTTTTCTTTTTAATATTTGCAAAAGCATGATTTCGCTTATAAAGTAGGAATAGTACATTCAGCCACACTCCATGGTGTATGGAATTAAAATAAAAACAAAAACGCCATGTCACTTTTCTCTCCTGTTGGATCTTCGCTGCATTAGGCAGTGCATTCCGATTCCGATGATGAAAAGAGACATCTTACAACGTTATAACACCACCCACCAACTGAGACAAATGAGGCTTGCATCGCCGCCTAAAAAAGGGTGCGGCTGAACCATCTATTCGGAACGTGATGCCGTAAGTAATGATTACATGTAGTAATTCGAATCACAGCCGCACGGGGCCCCATGCAGGAGAGATACCGTCGCGTGTCAGCATCAGCCATCTACAGCTTTTGTGCCCTTGTTTGAGAAGACCAAGGATAGTGAGGCTGAAAAAAAAAAGATCAGATCAGAATTGTAGAATAGAGTTGAAATTTAAAGAGAGTTTAAGCGCAGATGGTAGTGGACACGATTTGATTGGCGAGTGCTAGGTATGTTTCATGTAATATTCATCTGTGTGAGTAAGCATCGCCAGATCTCTCTTACTATTTTCATTTTCACTCATCAGAATAGTAGATTAATCGCCAAGTGTATTTCGAGTTGTGTAAGTGCAAGGGAAAAACAGAAAAGACCTCAATCACATTGATATGTTGGTCGAATTGATTCACCAACAACTTGTAATGGGATACGAAGCGTCGAATCACAAATCGCCATTATCATCGATGCTCTCAATATGGTATACTTGTAGTTGTATGAATAACAGCAAACACAGCTTTTCTAGAGGTACTAGCAAGGGGAGAGAAGGGAAAGGGGAAACAAAAAGAGGCGTCTGACAAAGCACCTGGCCATGCTTCTGCGGGCGCTCGTCTTCATGGTTTGTGTTCCTATTTTTTCTTTTTTCTTTTTCGTCTGTCTCGCCCACTCCCTCTTGCTTATACTCTCCTCCTCCTCCACCTTGATTAAACATCGTTCTTAGCTCATCTTATCATCCCTTCCCCCATGCAGCCCTAAAGGAAGCTCCACTGGAGACGAAGAGAAGAACAACAACTACGGAGTACACGCCCCCCTTTGGAAAAGAAAAAAAAAAAGAAAACAAATCACGCCAAAATGGTGAAATCGCTCAAGGCTGACGGTACTTGTTCGGCGGGCCGCGCGTGAATCCTCGTGGCACTTGCTCCATCTTTTTTTCTCTTTTGTTGTCTTACTTAATAAGAGTAAGACTATTTTCTTTTTTTACAACTTCGCTTGACACTATTTATACGTCTTACAATACATACGCACCCTAAATTGTGGGTAGTCAGCAAAGAAAGAAGACAACAGGAACATTGGACGTATTACTGAATCGCCTACGGAGTAGTTACCAAGGAACATATCCAACATTTGGCGGCTAAGGCGCTCAGAATCAGCACCTAGTTAAATTACCTTTTGTAGAAAGCAATACCAATTCTGGACATGTCCACAAAAGGGTCAGTCGATCCAGGTAACGGTCTTTATTACTCTGTAACGTTAGACCGTGTTCCGTCAGCAAAAAGAAAACGAGGCCAATTCTTTGGTAGCAAGTTGTCGGCGTCTCGCTAGGTATTTGAGCTACGGAGTGCTTAAAACTTGCTAACAAGCCCGCCTAGTGAAATTTTCATTGTAGTCCGTAAGCTGTAATTCCGTAGCTAGTACGGAGTAGAGAGGTGTGCGCCCGAACCGCCCTGTTGGGAGCGCCAAATAGTTTAGATTGGATTGATATTAGAAAGACGGGAAACGGAGAAATCAGGCGTAGCTTGACGGAGTATCCGTACTTGTATACTCCGTGCAATCCTTTTGTTCGGTGTGCCCCATCACGGCGTTCGTCATCATGCCCTTGTCCTATCCACCAAGTACTACAAGTTCAAGTCATTGGTACAGTAATTAAACCATCTATCTGAACCTACAGGCATTATCAAAGGCGTTTAGGCATTAATCGCAGTACTAATATCAGGTAGCAATGAGTGCTACTAGGTCAAACAATCTCGAATGCCGTCATAGGAATGTCGGTAAACAGTACGTCCTTGTCACCTCCCCTTGACTGTTTATACCCATGCCAGTCCCCTAAAATTCTTCCAGAAGAACAGTTCCCTTTCTCCGTATTTTGGACGTTTGCTTGGTTCTTTGTCTAGTTAACTCCTCATTTGTCTGATCACGGGACCCTTTTTCTTTTCTTTTCTTTTCTTCTTTTCCTTTCAGGGTTCAGCCCAGGATGGAGACGCAAAAAACGCATTAGTCCTCCATATACGAAGAATGGAATATAGATAGTCAAATACTTGTGCAGTATGTTACATCCAACTCCGGTTCGGCCTATTGTAGCTGCAGTAATGGCATGAATTCAACATGCAGAGAGTTGAAAACAGGGCTATTTTTAAATAAAGAAATCAGGCTTCTCTCCTTGGCAGCCTAAGCATGAATATGGCGTCGTCACAATAGCACACCTCTCTAGCTCACACACTCTCTTTGACTCTTTCCCCTCTCTCTAATTCTTTCCCTCTCTCTCTCTCTCTCTCTCTCTGTCTCTCTCTCTTTACCCCCCGCGCACAAGAAGTGAGCAGGGGGGTGAGCATTCTGTCATGTCCTCTTGGCCATGCCAACCCTAACATAAGTACTAACTAAGTCTCAACCTATATATAGAATACTTGTTGGACCCTTCAGACATAAGAACAAGAAAAAAAAAGGAAACCCCTACACCGACGTTAAGCCTGGGTCGGCAGACTTTCCCCGTCCCCTGCTCCAAAGCTTCAAGTCTACTTGTACATAGCCGCAAGCCAACGCCCGGTCTCCATTTCATCCGGCCAGAAGACAACATGGCGTGTTATCAATAGCAGGCTTGTCCTCTATCCGCTGCTATGCAGGGGGCAACCATCTCCTAGTACACTATATACAAGTCTGAAAGAGCAAGGCAACTATTGTCACTAGTAGAAACAGACGGGTAAAAGGAACTACTCCGTAAGGAGGGGGCTTATGCCCCAGTATGCTCTATCCGCTAAACCCATGCCCGGGCGATCACAACCAAGCTATTGGGAGGGAATCAAATGGCCAGAATTGAGGGCCCAGGGAGCCTTGAGGCGGGACCCGAATAGACAAGGACACGCGTTAAGGAACTTATTCAGGGAAGGCTATTTGTAGACCCGCTGTAGAAGTGGGAAGAAGATGACCCTGGCTTGTTTCTCCATGATCATCATCATCAACTCTCTCCCCCTTGCTTTTGCACCCCCTTCTCTTTTTCTATCTACTGTACACCCTCACCCCCGTCCCTTTTCATATTGCTTGTCAAGCTGTGGATAATACTATTTCGTCAAAATTCAAAGAGAGAAGAAAAAAAAAAAAAATCTTCCGCTCAGATTCATGGGCCCGCCTGGTCCTTGAAGGAGATCATGACAGCCAAGACTTTTCCTTCTCATACTACTCCGTACGAGTACTGTCAATGTTACGGCCAGCCCGAGAGTATCCAGTGTCGCAGTCCAATGCCGGCATGAGTGACTAGTAGCATTAAATTATTGCATGCACTTGTTGCTGTTCTTTCATGCACCAGCCAACTCCGCACCAGTACTCGGCCTTTCGGTCTTTCGGTCTTAACAAGCTGAAAAGACCGGGCTTACAAGTACAAACATCCTAAAGACGAAGCTACTATACTGGTATGCTTCTAATGTGCCTTGACAGGTCTAGCTGAGGCGTGTCTAAGAAAGATTTCATCCAACTACCAAGTGGGGGAGACTATGTATCTTACACGGCGCCAAGCTCGGCCGGGGCTGGAGAAACCGTTCGGTAGAGGCTGCCTAAACGGGTATAGGAACTGATGAACGGAGCCGGTCCGTTTTAAAGGGGAGTTTCCATGACCTTTATATGTACGGCGTACCGGCGGAGTATGTACTCCGTATTTCTGTATATGCGCCTCTTTACACTATGAGAAACTTGATTTGTGCTCTCGATAAAAGGAATGGAACCATCCGCAGCAAGAGACACGCAGTAGCCGTCATGAAAATGCTTAGTGAAGCTGGGGTTTTCAAAAGGCAAAAAGGTAATGTTGTATTATCCCCATGTCAAAAGCATGACTCAGATCTGATAGTAGTACGGAGTATGACTTGAGGATTTTGAGTTGCGGTGAACACATACAGGAGGAGACGGGACCGCCGTGTCAGTTACAATCAAGAGATGAGATCCGGGAGAATATTTCCGACATGTACTTTTTTTTTTTATGTGTCATCAAGTTTTCTATGTTCCATTACATGAAGGTCAGTGGCAAGACACCCGTCATGTGACGATGCGACCCTGAAAAAGATGGCGATTTTTAAGATGAGTGCATGAGTCCCTTGTATGGCTTGGCTGCCGACTAGCCGACGGGTCTCTCTGCCTACATACGAGTATTGTATTTCGTATTGCCATTCGTGATACAATTTGTCCGTTGAATCACTCCGATAGCTACTGTAGCATTTTGCATCTCCTTGCGGTGTACGGAGTACTCCGTATGGAGAACGGAGTAGAGGCCTGCAAATACTACTACACTCCGCCAAAGTCCCTTGGAGAGGACATGGTCATGCTCTGATAATGTGATCAAGTATGTGTTTTTGGAGCCTGTCCGTCGAGGGTTTCGAGTATCCCTCCTGGGGTTCATTTCCTAGCGTTGACAAGTGAATGATAATGTGCATGTTTGCATTCTTTGATTTTAAGGGAGATCTTGAGATGCTTCGTTTATATATTTAATAATATATATTCTGATATTTCTTATTGTCTAGCCACTGTATCGTAGCCTAGATATACCCTGTCATTGAATCACTTTATAACTGCAACTGGGTTTCATCTCTATTCATTCTTTTGGAAAGTTGATAAAAAGCCTCTATTCTATGTATTAGGTATGATGAACTATTATCCAACAACATTGCACTGTGGTTCTTCTTTGTCCTTGCACAGTCTTTGATACTCAATACGCGATGATAATCTTGATATATACCTATAGTTGAGACTTTCAAATCGTTTCATTAACTCTGGCCTTAGTCAATTATCCGATGAGGGCTATACTAGAAATTAAAGTAGGCAATACCATTGTACTTTTTGCATCTCTATTTCATAAATGCTAGACTATAGCAGTATTACGCTTGATACATGGGAAGGGAGACCTTTTAAATTTATCTATCAATATTTTATGGTCTTTGTGTATGAATGCGTAAAGAAACTGAAGCTTCCATGATATATCATCAGACTCTCCAGTAAGATGTCTCTTGATCACCAGAAAACAACATCAACAACAACAACTATGCCACTGCTTACTCGCTATGTAAATGAAGCCCCTACGTCTTTCTTCGAAAGTAAACTCTCTTCATCCACTTCCAAACCTCTGACCCAACCACAAACACCACCACCGCAACAAATACAACTTCCCACTCCCAATCAATCCTTATATGCATAAACACCACTGTATTCAAACGAGGGATATACAACGTCGAAAATACCACAAAGAAGACAATCGTAATGGCAAAGAACAGAAATCTATTCCCCCATAGATGTGCCGCCCTTGCTCTAACCCCCTTGTGCGTGTCGGGAATGGAACGGCGGAAGTCGATGAGTTCCCGGGAGAAGAGGAGAAAAATCCACGTCATGGCCGTGTAAGCTGTTGCGCGGGCGCGGAAGACGTCGTGACAAGCAGGCGAGCAGGCGAGCAGGCGAGCAGGCGTTGTTGCAGTTGTTGCCAAGGTTACCATTGTTGAAACCGAACATGACGGTAGTGAAGGATCCGAGAACGCAGTCGGCCATGAGGAGGCCGTAGATGACCATGTCGAGCATGAATTCCGGAGTAAAGATACCATAACGGAGCTGTGAGGGTATTGAATTTCCGTAATTACATGTGACTCTATGTTGAAGAGAAACCTACATCTTGTGGAGGGCGGTTGAGAATGTCCAACACCGCAGTTTCAAAACCAAGACCCGTTTCACTGAAAGCGCCGGTACCGAAAAGCATCCATATGATTTCAGCGGGAGTCAGTAAGAAGACGGAAACTCCCGCCTTGTCTTTGAATGCTAAGCCTGTGAGAAGAGAGATAACGAAGCGGATGTTGGTTGCCAGAACGTGAAGGATGAATTTTTGGATATTGTCAAATATTCGGCGGCCTTCCTTAATAGCATTTAGAATAGAGGTGAAGTTATCATCTGCTAGAATGATATCGGACGACTCCTTGGCTATGTCTGATCCTGAGCCCATGGCAATGCCAATATCCGCACGTTTGAGGCTGGGGCTATCGTTGACGCCGTCGCCGGTCATGGCAACATAGCAGTTGCGTCTGTGAAGCGCTTCAATCATTCGTACTTTGGTGCTTGGAGCGCATCTGGCGACCACTAGAGGGAGATGTGGAAGAGCGTCGATCTGGCTTATCACTCAGAGCATCAAACTCTTGAGTTGTCATCGTAGTAGTGCGAGCCACAGCGACGGGTAGCATGCGCATCTTATCTGGTGAAGGTAGGATGCACACGTTAGTAGCAATAGCTCGAGCTCTTTGTGGATGGTCGCTTGTAAGCATATGGACAACGATGCTGCGCCTTCGCACACGAGGACGCTGTCTTTGGACTCAAGGCGAGGAGGATCGTAGATTCCGATGAGGCTGTTAAAGACAAGATCGTGCTCGAAGCGTTCGCGGTTGGGGGCAATTCCGTCTGTGAAATCTGATGGAGAGATAGGTCGGCTACTGAGCTTATGGGCAAGTGCAAGGACGCGCACTCCTTGGCTTGCTAGAGCTTTCATGATGTCCAAGATGTTAAGTTTTTGTAGGGCTATCCAACGGCCTGATTTCATTCGTTGAGGCAAAGCGGTCACATATATCTATCACGCGTTCCACTGCATCCTATTATTTTTTTTGGCATTAGCCCTTCAAACACTTTGTTGACTGTCATCTCTGGAGATTGATATAGCTTTGTAAAAACGTGTGTTTCTTGCTTGGTTGTATCCATATAGAGAGACGACATCATTTTTACATCAGAGTCGAATGGAAACTCTCCAATGTGGCTCCATTTTTCTTTCGACCTTGTAATGACTTAATGCGATTGCAGCCAAAGCGAGATGCAAATACCTCAATAGCAATCTCGGTTGGGGCGCCGCGTGCCATCCATTGGCCTGATTGCGCTGAACTGTTCTTTTCTTGCTCGACAGTGGCCAGGTTGGCTAAAGAGGTAATGCTTAAGAAGCGTTGTAGAAAAGGCTTGACAGCGACTTCATTCAGGGGAGCCACTTGTTCTTCTGGTGATTGCTTCTCGATCTCACATATATCTAGTGGCTGAGCTGGGCCGAATGATATTTGGCCAACTGTAGGATTATATACTTCGCTTGTCGTTTCAACAGAGTAGGTGCCGCACCCTGGAAGCCATGCTTTGCGTACAATCATTCGTCCTTGCGTGATCGTTCCGGTCTTGTCAGAACAAATGTCTGCGGTGATGAGGTTCAGACTTAATAGTGGTAAAAAGAGGAGGGCAAAGGAAATGCGTACTTACTCGTCACTCCACGTAGAGCTTCTAGACTAGACAGGTTACGAACAATGACATGTCTTGAGCGCCTGAAGCTTCACTACTAGTTAGCCATGTATTACAAATTGGTTGAAGCTTATTTAGATGCACACCACCTTTCCAGACTACAAATCCATGATCAACTCAAGATTAAGATTAGCCACTGACTGAACCCTAGAGGTGCCGAGGAAGTAATTGTCTGGCGTTTTGCAGTGCATCTCATGATGGCAAGTCTTTGTTGATGGTCCCGAGATTAAGTCTTGGCGCTGAAACAGAAAAGGCAGCCAAGCCACATGCTCTCAGGATATAACGAGAGGGGAAGCCGGCCCAATTTCAATTGTAGGTCCAACTCAACTCAAAGCAAGACAAATCAGCCGGCCCAGTGAAGACAATCTCTCGGGAGTGGCGATACGACCAAGGCACTGTAGACCTATTTCGAGGGCCTTGATGAGCCAAGAAGCGCGGCGCCATGCCAATGTTTTCGGCACATCTTGGCGAGACAGAAACGATCCGGTAGGGTCTAGAGCATACAATCACGGTTAACCAACATTTTTTTTCGAGTAGTAGATGATCGTCTCAAGTAGATCTGTTCGTGTATTGAATCAATGTTGTTTCTCTATTCTCGCTGATTAGATGGGCTGTCATATTAATGCGATGTCTTTTCAAGCTGACCATAGGGAATTCCTATCCTTCTTGGCAGTAGGGACATCCATATCTCAAGGTTTAGTTTCAAGCTTCAGAGATTAACATTGGGCGGCTTAGTGTCCGCAAATGCCTTGGTCATTACATTGCTAGTAACCGTGTCTGAACTGTTCATAACGAGTACGATGGAAACCGGATTGGATCCCTTTAAGTAAGACATTTTAACGAATAGCTGATGGGAAACCTTAACGAGAAATTAAGCATTTGGGCACGAGATGCTAAAGCGGTGAACTCTCATTGTATGCCATAGGCTTGATGGTTCAAGTTCATCAGATGAAGCACTATGTTACTTATCGGCTGCTCTCATGATATTGTGAACCATTTACATCTTTTGAATCGTTGCCTAGATACTACGGAGTAGACAAAGGTAAGTAGGCTCTCTTGAGCTGATGTGTTCTGCTAATGCGCTTATCGTGCCAGGGCTCAATCAGCTCTGTTTGAGTTGGATTGCATGTACCCCATTTGATCCGCACTTTATTCACTTTCTCAAGGACACTTAATCACTGACAAGAGGCTGTAGTCGGAAGATATAATAAATCCCATTCGCTATTAATGGTCTTCACTTCCAATGCCGACACATTGGATTAGCAGCTAGGCATTTAAATGGCTTGACTTACCACACAATTATGGACCTTACTTAACATCGAAGTCGGCTCACCTTCAATTGGCCGATTGCCTTGAGGCAATTATATAATAAATTGACCAGTACAAACACGCGCAGCTGGAGCGGCATCATGACTTCTTCCATGTATGGAACAGCCACGATTACGCACTATAGACGGATACAAGAATAACACTTTTCACGAAAGTCCCTCTCACTGTTACACACCTTCTTCGCCTATGAGCCCCTCTCTTTACTAAACCTTCAGAAATAAAAGAATTACGAGACAGCATTGACTATCTTCTTCTGGTATGATGAGCTTGCAGACCGAAATATGACGATGCCTCAGCCTACAATCAGCCATACTAATAAAACCGAAATCTGCCACTCAGTCGATAATATCGAACAGCGCCTTCTTCGAGCCGCATAGAAGGAGGACCTTGGACTAGGATACACTTTCGTTTTCCAGAGCTATCATCTGCACACCTAGTTCCGCTGTTAACAGAAAAAGTCCATTGTGCTCCGCTGTGCTGCCATTGAAGATCAGGACTCCAGAATTCAAAGCCCATCTCTGAAGACCGGCACCATGATTGACATAATTAATCGATATAAACGACTTAGATAAAGTTCCCGCAATTATGACCTTTTGGATGATATGAGGCATCCTGACTTACATACGCTGCATAGCGACTCACTGATATTAGTGAGTATAATTCTTTACTCATGAATATGGGTATAGTACATTGTTAACGATGCATTTTAAATATAGTTGATTTCCTTTTCGACAAAGCCACAGCTGAAGCCATCTTCCAGCTTCTCTACCACAACATGCCAGCACTCCGAGGCTGGCCCCACGACATGTAATGAGGCTAGTTACCAGCATTCTCAAGACTGCCATGATGACGAAATGGACATTCCAATTTGGTTCTTCTGATAACGCATTGAAGCGTCATGATATTCACAAGTAAGAAGTCTAGGCGAAGAGATGCCTTCCTACGTTTGTAGTGATGTCGCATCAAATTAAGCCCCTTTGGCCTCGTTTCCTTCTACCTTGAGATGGATTCGAGCAATACGAAATCGAATACAACAAGGCGTTGAGCAGAACTTCATCGAATCTAAATTGTTTCACTTTTCTCCGGAACAATGCTTTTATGACTGGCCGCCGCTTACATATGGAATGCTAATACCGACGAACCCACCCGCACCATGTCATCACAATCCATGAATGGCTTCGTCGGCTCTCGTGTCATTTTGCTTAAGCAATAGCGATGCTAGAATCGCCATATTTATCACTGTGTTAGCTTTTATCGCCACAGTATCTTATTTCTACTTTTATATTCAAGTTCAGTAAATGATTCACTACCTTCTCGGTACTCTTTGGAGTTCGACAAAGGCTGGTTCGCTGCTCTCAATTATATAGGGCGAATATCACCACGCCCCTTGGAACTAAGTTAACGTATGGCATTTACTTCATGGACACGAGCCATGACACCAGTTCCGGCTTGTTGCTCTCTCCTTTATACGTGGAAGCCCTCCAGCACTAGTCATACCCGAACGATTGCTACTTCACAGAGGCTGCAATCTGCAGTGCTCCGACGGGACTTTGGCTCATAATGGCGAAGCTACCTTTACATTCTTCATAAGAGTTGGCCCTTCTTGATATGGTGAAACAAGGGGCACAGCA
This sequence comes from Trichoderma oligosporum, assembly GCA_015266385.1. Taxonomy (NCBI): domain Eukaryota; kingdom Fungi; phylum Ascomycota; class Sordariomycetes; order Hypocreales; family Hypocreaceae; genus Trichoderma; species Trichoderma oligosporum. The sequence continues at coordinate 5,811 of JACBYL010001095.1, read as the reverse complement.
TCCCCTTCATTGCTAAATGGCTATCATGGACTACAAATTATTCCTTTGCACTTCGTTTACTTATACTATATATATTGTCCCGCGTAGCTGCACTGGGCTCCCTACATACCCTTGAAAGGTCTCTTAATACGCGATTGCGCAATGGGAGCGTGGTCCGCATGCCGACTTGATTTCTGGGAATTTTTTTTAAAAAAAATTTGCATTTTAAGAACGACCGCGATTCATCTCTGGCGCTACCATATACTTACATCATGATCATCGCAACAAGGATCGACCTAGGTCTCCTAGGGGGAATCTATGCACTTGAAAACACTTTTCGTATTGACACTTACATTTCAAGCGCTGCTGAGAAAATCGAGAGCATCACATGATTTATAGACACTATCTACTTTTCTAACCGGAGGCGCAACGTATCGACCAATATCCAATGACTAGAGTCGGCGATATTAAAGACTGAGATTTCTATCTCTAAAAGGAGTTTTATATGTGGCGTGGCGAATAACTTACGCCTTGCGCTGACCTAAATGGGAATATAAGGCACCGTTAGTGAATGGCAATTACTTGCTAACATGTAAAGAGACCACCAGTGCAGCTTTGATATACTCGGGACAGGAATTTGGTGTTGAAGTTTTAGAAAGACAGGTCTTCTGAAACGAGACACATGCTATAGACAATGCCCATACACGAATATATGTATCAAATTGCATGTTCATCTTTGGCATCTCTCGCTATATTCCGGTACTTCAAACATCTTTGTTACAATTTATGCTTTCACTGCACATTTGAAATGAAATCATGCCAAGTTTTCATTATAGGCGAATTTAGATTAGAGCCAGCGGAAAACGAACATAAAGCCACAGACGGAATTCCCCATATTTGACGATGCAGCTCCTAACATGACTTACATAGACTTAAGAGACTTTCAAGAAATTGTTTCCTAATTCTTGAGCTGCATTTTATGATGATGATATTGGTCATAGTTTGCACATATCTTTACATGGCACAACGTGAGCAATTAGCGTAATTGTCAATCAGAAACTTCTCGCCATCGTTTATTCTCTACATCCTTGCGGAATATAAAAACCACCAATATTTATCATTCAATAATTCCTCTATCAGTGCTATTTTATGCTATAGCAATATATGTATTTCTTTTCTTTTGTAAGGGATAAATATTGCGGTAATAAAGTTCCGATTCGTGACGGAGCTGTTAAGGAAATGGAATTCATTTACTTTGACCACTTGCGTCTGGCGGCATAGAACTTTGTTAGGTATAGTATTTGGAAGAGCAAGCTCCCTAGTTAATCCCAGTGCTGTGACTTAGCCTGAAGGGTATTCTTAAATCTGATCGAATATGAATGAACTACTGCTCCCCAACTAGGACCTATAAGAATAGGTAGTCAGTAGGCAGATGAAGCAGTCCTTGATCTTGTGTCCTCCATAAATCGTCCAGCTGCATTTCCATCAGTAAGTATGGAGTAAGCATTATCGCCAAGGAAGGCATCTGCCAAGAGAAGGCAATTTATCCTGTGATAATAATTAATGAACTCACCGCTCTTTACGGAGTAAACGCGTGCTGAAAAAGACCCTCGTCCACGGCTGGCAGCATTTTCTTGCAAGGATATTCGGTAAGACCTCTAATATATTATGCGTTATATAGATCTTACTCATACATGGTAGTAACGATTTATATTCGGATTGCACCTCGTACAAGCACGGAGAACCGCGGACCAGTTTTCGCAATCGGTTGCAGGCACCAGAATTGACATTCGTAACGAGAATGATGGCAAATATCTGACTAAAACTTAGGCAACTGATGACCATTGACTGGAATGCGCACATATTGATGCTTGAACAGGGTTAATGCTTGATCATAGGCAATTCTTACGCTGAGTGCATTGAGGCAGCTTTATCTTTCAGTCTGCGTTAAAAGGTCGCTGGCTAGAAAAGAGTGTGTGTACAAAGAGTGTTTCGTAATAATTGCCAAGCTATTTTTTTCAAAGGCCTTTTGGTCCAATGATCCTTTGTATGGGCTGTGTATGTTTATCAATTTATGCAACGCGAGAACGGAATAGGAATTGATGAACTGTATTAATGCAATCAAATTAGCTCCGAGTACGGAGTATGCAGGACTGTAATGTTCATTTGGTGAGCTCAAAGACAGCTGAAGCTTCATTTTAGCCTTCATTCTTGTACTCCAATTGCTCACGTACCGCTACGAATATCATCTTAGCACATTCTCGGGGCATGGATAGCCAATGTATTAACTCAACATCAAAGTTGGGATGTTGCCTTTTTGTATCACCGAAACATGTCTCTATTTGCTTCCCCTGCCGATTTGAAGGGGGGTTGGTTAAGGTCTAGAACAAACGAAATGGAGGTCTTGCCACATTTAAGCTTGTAGAAATGAGTGCAATCAGTATCCCTCTATCCCCATAATATGTAGCTGCCTTATGCTGAGAGTCACACGATCCCAATAAAAGGCTTTTAAGGGCTCAAAGCTGAGATTATACTCTCGGTAACAGGACTGCACCCTCAGCCGCAGCTGAAAGGCCGTTATTTACTCCGTTATACCGAATATTTGCATGCGATTTTCGAGACTTGCCGATGATGAGGCGCCCAAGCCCAGCATTGTTGTGAAGGAATGTAATTGAGAGTTTGAAGTCATCATGAACTGTCATGAAGATATGCCTGACAACCTGATAATGGGGAGATGGTAGGAAGAGTAATGGAAAATAGGACCATCATGACCATCATGCTATTATGACGCCAAATAAGGCTAATAATCAGTACTTGGTTATCCAACCTCACTACAAGCTCTACCAATGAAACTTTTGATGTAATTCAATGTTAAGTTGTCTTATTCAAGGCCATTGATGGCAGGGATTTACTCTTAGAGATATAATTCAATTGTAATTGGTCGTAGATCTCGCAACCTTTACCCTTTTCTATATAAATATATGACGACTGTTTAGGTGCAGACGCGCCTCAATACATCATCATACATAGGCAGCCTATCGTGTTGAAGAGAAGCCTTTCTAGGTTTACGAATCCTAGCAGGTACAGCAGTGAGTTGACTAACATGTTCAGTTTAACTGCTGATCACGAGAAGGTTCAGTTACTTGCCACTCTTTACGAATTATTGCAAAAAATGGACTAAATCAATAGGTAAAGATACACGGATTCTGCACCGATCGAATCGCTTAAAGGCTCTACCTTGATTCAAGCACAGGGATCAGCTGGTATATATAGCACTTCTCAAAATCTTCAACGTATTACTTTCTTTCTGACTCAAGATAGTTTTTTTTTTTAAACCCCTGACCCATGCAAAGCCTGGCCGGCTGTTAGTTTATCCACCTGTGAGAGTGAAGCAGCGATGAAATCGCCTTAATTTTTTTGGTGAGAGATTTTTAAACCAAGGCGGTCATCATATAAGCACGAATATCAGAACTGGCAGATGGAGGTGTGAATAATGTATAGTGTATACTGGAGTAGGTATAATTGGGAGTAATTGGGAATATAAAAATGTTGGCCTGACCGCTTATTAAGGCAAGGGAGTGAATGGATAAGTGAAGTTTATCCGCCTCACTTTCTTATAGGCGGCAGTGACTACGCTGCAGCGTGACGAAGAGCTTTGTGAGACGTATAAGGAAAACGCTCCTCATTGGGTTTTAATCGATTTCAGTTATAATGCCAGCAGAGAGGCCTGAATCACTATAAACTGCAAGATTTGATTCATTGAAACGGCATTCATTGCGTAATGCCAATTTAATAAAATTAAAGGAGGTTTGGGGGTTTGTTGCAGCGTGACGAAGAGCTTTGTGAGACGTATAAGGAAAACGCTCCTCATTGGGTTTTAATCGATTTCAGTTATAATGCCAGCAGAGAGGCCTGAATCACTATAAACTGCAAGATTTGATTCATTGAAACGGCATTCATTGCGTAATGCCAATTTAATAAAATTAAAGGAGGTTTGGGGGTTTGTATAATGTGACGATATAAGCCATAATTCTACCGACAACTGTAGCGTTCGCTATTTTTGTCACATATAACTATGAATGGTCTCTTTCTGGTTAGCCGTTTTGTTCCTGCTGCGGAATGCGGCCTGATTTCGAACCCTCAAGAGAGAATGGATTGATGGATAGTCATAAATCACTTAAGTTTGCCTTGCGAACTTTGATGTTAGTCAAAGTCCAAGGATGCCTAATTTTTTAATTTTTTTTTTGTGTGTTTTGTTTTGGTGGATTCTTCTAGTTTTCTCCTAGCTAGTTGATGCTTCTTTGCCACTACATGGGCCACCAGCATAGCTTTGACTGACTCAAACACACAAGGCAAAAGCTCTAAGACACTTTCTCCATTGAGGCGAATAAATCTAGGCAGGACGAATGGTAGATAAACACCACGTTTTAGCCATTAGACTCGACGCAACAACCAACTTTATCAACATCCTTTGGATAATTGGGCCGAGACACATAGTGTTGATTTCCTAATCGACGCAGGAGTGGGAAGCACAAGCTAGGGCTCATGACCTCGTCATGCACTCCCGCCTGCTCCTTGCCTTGCCTAGCTGGCCTCGTCGTTGAGGGCTGTCATGTTCTGATTTTTGGTTCTCATCGGTTGGTCACGCCGTTGTATGTGCTGTCGATTAACTGTGAATAATTAAGAATAAGGTAGATCGATTCGTTCTCAAAGATACTCAATATCGTATCCTTCTGCAATAGAATGGCCGTGGCGAACCAAGCACAAGCGAACCGTGTAAGACAGTTGCCTTGCGTAACAGTTCTACGAAATGTTGTAACACGACCGCGGGGATCAGATGCCTTTATAATTCATGTGTCGTTTCGTATTCTGTGTCATTTTTCGTCGTGAATGGTGCGCTGATGGCGCCGAGATGAATAGTTTAGACCGACTCTCGCTGAGGAGAAAAGATGGTGTTTTAATGATCTAAAAAATAAATATTTAAAAAATAAAAATAAAATAAAAAGCATATCCTCTAGCAATGTGTCCTCAGATGCCTTCTTACTCTGAGAAAAATAGTTGCAACATTTAAGGTGGCAACATGCAATGGTCTAGAGGAACAACAAACTGTATCACAATGCGGCTCAGTTTGAACCCATAAAAGGCAACAGGCAACATTGAAGCAGCCTTGATTTAGCTCGATAAGGCAAAGAATGAGGCGGCTGTGACATATGCTGTTTAGTTGTGGTTCGCGCCTAGTAGAGGCTCTGTGTTGTTGTAGGACAGAGATTTAGCATTCTAGTTGAACAATATGCTCCAAATTTATAGATATTTTTTATAAGGCATTAATGAAGGAGTGATAGACTGTTTGGAGGTACGAGGTATGGTAGTGGATACTCAATACCATCCGCTGTACGAGGACTAGAGGTAGAAGATTAGGAACCCAAAAGTGACGATCTAGAGTTCCTTTTATACTAGAGGCTACATCGTAAATAGTCTACCCTATCAGAATACAGGGAACCTAAAAAAGATTTGTACACAAAATTGATGATAATGCATGCCCAAGAGTTGCGAGGGGCTCTGATGGGCTGCTCGTATTCTTTGTTTCATTTTGCAATTTCCTTGTTTCCCCGTTCGCTGTGAAGCATCTCACATTAAAGCAGCTTAAGGTAACAACACACTACTTAATAGATCGTAAGTGCTTCCATCACAACTTGAGTTATATATGTAGTCAACTTACCTTAATTCAGCAATTATATTAGCTACAATCCTTGTTTGCTACTTCTCCTGCTACCGTAGCGGCTTCAAAGAGATAGAGTAAGATATATATATATATATGTATATATATTATAA